>JAVSCE010006899.1:0-132262 GCA_032199065.1 Smutsia gigantea | reverse complement strand
GAATTTTTATAAAAGGAATGGTGGTTTAGGAACGAAATAACATTTTAAAAGTCAATAAAATAAGTTTTGGAGGAAAGTGATAGCATCTCTATTCAAACCTAGTAATTTAATAAAACGAGACATTTAGAACCTTCTTGAAAAAGACTAGTATCCTCTTCTATGAAATATTTTATCATTAGTGGAACATTGAAGCCTGAGATGAAAGTGCTGATCTGTTTGGCTGATGCCAAATGTTTGATTCATTGCTAAGGGCATTGAGGGTTTCAGAGAAGCTCTTCTGTACCAGTTTGCATCCAACAAGCTAAAGGAGAGTAGTCCAAAGGAAATCCAGCCACAAAGACAAATTTTCATGATGCTTTTGTGCTCATGACTGTCAATTGGAGATCTGATTTCCAGAGAGGGCCATGCCTGTGATTAGCTTCATCCGTTCATCTGGTTCAATTCAATAAACAGTTAGTTAATGCTTACTTTGTGTCAAGCACTGCCCGCAGCATGAGAACCTAGAAGTCAGCAATTAGTTTTGTTCCTGCCTTCGAGGAGCTCATGGCTAGGGCGGGACTGATATGGAATATGCTGGCAAACAAATGAATCATAGAATTTTAGATTGCAAAAATCACTAAGAAAATTAAAAATAATAGGATGATAAGGAAATGAGGATGAAGACTCATTTAGATTAGGGCTACCTTAAGAAAGTGACATTTGAGCTAGTACAAATTCAAACATTATCTTAGAATTTGCTTATTCCAATTTATGATGAAGGCAGCCATATCCTCATACTTTTCCCCTAGTCATCCTCTGGGGCCAGATATTTTTATCTTCTGAGGGCTTTGTAGCATTGACCCTTATTTGACGAAGCTCGACTGCTGGCCTTCTGGGACTGGAACCATTTAGAGATTCCTCAAATCAGAATCTGTTTTTCACATGGTCCCAGTAATTTTGTTTTCATTACTTCCTTGAAAGAACATGAGAGTCATCCCTTCCACATGACTTTGTTAAAAGGTTCAAACTAATGATCATAAAAACAATTAATGAACAGCAATCAGATTGATAATGAACAATAATTAATAAGAAAAATATGAAATACAGCTTGGTATTCTACAATTTTCTCACAACTAGTCTCTGTAATGTGGAGATATAGAAAATTTCTACCTTCAAGATTTCAGCCTGGTTGAAGAGTCAAGATATATGTATATAAAACTGTGAATAATAAAAGTATTGAATTTGTGATAAGGACCATATATGCTGCAGAATTTTAGAAGGAAACACATTTTTATTGAGTTTTTATTACACTTTATACTTTATGCAAGGCTGTCCTATAATCCTTACAGCTACCCTATAGGATTGTATTTCAATCTCTATTTTATAGATAAGGACATGGAAACTCATAAAAGTTAGTAATGTGCACAAAATCACAGAGCTTGCAAGTATCATAGATATGTCTCCAACTCAGGCCTTTCCATTGCTGTTTTTCTAAAATTGATATTTAAGGGAACTATAACAAAGAGAGAAGTGTGCATGGAAAAGGTTGAACTTGAGTTGTCTTGTGAAGAATTCATGGAAACTGCACAAACTGAGGAGAAAGGAGGGTGCCCTGGTGTGAGGGTGAGAAGCCAGGCAATAAAGACAAGTACTCTCTTATGGGACAGTGAGTTACTGGCGGTGCGGCTGGGGATGGGGATGTTCGTTCTCTCGAGCCAAATCACAAATCTCTAAATCGAATGTGCTGCTTGCTCTTCCTGGAACCAGGATTCTGGATTCCCTTTCTTTATGTGAGATGTGTCAGCTCTGTAACTTGGGCAGTTCAGACTTCCCTCCAGTGTCATGGTGGGAAGGAGGAGTGTGGGCCTGGGAGGTGGTGGAGGAGTCAAGCTACATCCCCTGCAACACGGCCACACCATCTCTCTCCACAAACCAGGGCCCTTAGGGATAAACTCACGGCCGCACTTCCTGAGTCAGGCTCTGCAAAGAGCCCCTTGCTTTCTCCAGCCAGGCAGCAGTGCCACGTGGGACGGTGAAAGGGGATCTTGCTTCTTAAGGCCTAGTAAACATTCATCATGTTTTCCTTCTTAGCTCATTTTACTGCTTATAGCACTCATCTTTTATGGAACAGCCTAACAGCGTTTCCCACTTCAGATCCTTCTTACTCACACTTTCTGCTTTTATGAGACTTTATGGCAGGCCCTGCAGAGGCACAGAAAACCAGAGATTTGAGTCCTTTTCAGCATTTTCACCCAGTGAAGCTGAAGAAGACAAAAGGGGGTGCCAAAGGATTGCCAAGCCAACCCTCCTGCAGTTCTCATTCTAGGAGAGGTTTCTGGACTCCATGAGGAGGATTTTTGGGATTCTCCCCTTCTTGCCACACTGTACAACCTTCCTGCAGCCATGGGGCAGGTAAGTGTCTCCTGAGCTGTCTCTAGATGGCATAGCAGATAAATTCTCAAATATCAACACATTAATGCCTATTCCTCATTCATCTCACAAACCAACGTGGGCTTCCTGGGTAGGTGGATCTTCTCCAGTGGTTCCAGGAACCAGGTTCCTTCAGTCACCACCGCTTTCAACACATGGCTTCGTACCTCTCGATTCAGGTAGCAGAGGGAGAAAAGAATGGAAACTTGAACAAGAGAGATACTTAGAAGTTGAACCTTGAATTGGTTACATGACTCCCTCCTGATTTTATAGTTAGGTCTCCAAGGGCCACACTTACTTACCTCCAGGAGAAGTGGGGAAACGTAAGTTTAGATGAGTGCCTAGGAAGAAAATGAAACACATCTCTTGGGCATTAGGGCGTTTCTTCAAGGCCCTGAGCTGATCTACACTTATTTTCTACAGTCTGCTTTCCTCATAAAACCAGCAAGAACAGGTAAGGCAAACTTCTAGTCCTAGCTTCAGGAATGTTTTGCGAAACAACCTGGAGCAGTTGTTCAGTTCATCAGTAAGAAATATCATTCAGTAGGAGCTCCTTCTCATTCTCCTAAAACATCTTGAGGATTTATAAAGTGCAGAATGAGCTCTTCTCAAGGGGTAATGACTATGAAAACCAGAAACATTTCTTAAGTGCTTATTACATGCCAGCTAAGTGCTTTGCATACATCATCTTACTTAATTCTCAATAATAATCTAATGATATAGATATTATTCTTATCATGCCCATATAATAGGTAAGAAAAAAAATACAGAGAGGCTAAGAATCTCACCTAAGGTTGCACTGAGGCAGTCCCATTCAGAGCCTGGACTATTAATACATTACATTATAAATTATTTAGTTAATTACAGCAGACATTTTTTGATTTGTTTTTATATTTACTTACATGGCAAAAGACTGAGAATGCTATAGATAAGTCATGTTCCCTGCCCTAAGAAAGCCTATAGTATAGAAGGAATCATCTCTTATTTGGTTTTATCCAGAAAAATCCCAAGTATGACACTGTAGTTTAAGTGCCTAATGATAAGCTTTTTTGATTGTAAGTGCTTGACATTAAGCTTTTGATTGCCAAGGCATCCATTTCAAAGACATCCAACTCTAATAATCATGTTGCCAACTATACACTTAGAAGTCCTTCCCACCTGTGAGGCTGCCTCTTTTAGAAAACCCTGGGTAACCTAGGTAACTGACCACTAGACCCACCATCTGCTTTGCCCTCCCTGCTCTTATATTAAAAAAAAAAGAGTGAACCCATGAAACTCTAGGCCCCTCTCTCTGCACCCCAATAGAGGCAGAGCTCAGATCCACGCCCTCTCTACTCACTGTGTCTGCTGTGTGACTCTGGGTATGCCGTGAACCCTCTAGGATGTATGAAAAAACCTTGTTTGTTCATAGTTCCCTGATGGTTGTAGAGATGCACCTTGCAATCATAATGAGACCCCCAAGGGCCAGTCCAGCCACATTAGCTCGGGTAGGGGAAATGTCTGTGGGGCTCACCACAGGTAGTAGGGGCCCAGGTGAGTACCCTAGGCATTTCTAGTTGACAACATCATTATTGGTAGGCTAGGACGGACACAAAAACAGACATGGATGTGGAAGCCATGTCTGGAGTCTCAGGACCACATTCTACTCAGCCTATAGTTCTTCAGGTCTTGAGATGACACTTTCCTACTCCAAAGGAGGAGCACGGACAGCCTTGTTAGGTAATGTTCTTTGTAATCTCCAAAGACCCAGCAAATATTCCCGTATGGCTTCCCAAGTGGGTTTCTGGAACTAGGCTTTGTCTAACCCTGTGACGGGCCCAGGTCTTGACCTCAGATTGTCGCTGGCGGTGCTCCTCCGAGAGGACACCCCCAGGGCGAGACATCCAGTACGACAGGCCAACACCCATCTCAGGTCCCCTTACCAGCTAGTCTTCTTTTCAGAGAAGAACTAGGTCAGCCATCCTTTCAACCAGAAATGGTTCCCAGAAACATGTAAGCGGACTGCCACAGGTCCCATTTCCCATTTCCAGAGTCTGCTGGTCTAAGGGGGTTTCGTGAGGGCCTGTCTTCTAAATGCTGGTTTCAGTTCATTGTGTTACCATCTTACATATTCTCTTTAAAGTTCTCTAAGCCTGATTCGAACATAGGCTCATTCTCTTGCAATATGGCCAGGGAAGGGCTTCCTTAAATGCTCGTATTAAAGAAAATTGAGGCCCTAGTAAAATAGGGCAAAAGCCAGAGGAAAAAGAGGAAAAGCCTCATTTTTCTACTCAGACCACCAGGATACATGACTCCTGGTGACTCAGTCACTCAGGACATCTTCTACTATGTAGCTGAACAGAGCTGTCCTCAAGCAAACTGATCGGAAAGGATTGTCTCTGGGGTTCCAGTCTGTAAGGAGCATGCTTGTGAGGTTGCGGTGCGACTGGAATGTTGATACAGACAGGGAGGATAGTTTGGTTTGAGAGCATCCTTGAAGCCCAGCAGATCATTTCGGGAAGATTTAAGGAAGATACTGGCAGAAGATACTGAGCTATAGACCAAACTGAAAGTCAGTCCAAGTGG
This sequence comes from Smutsia gigantea, assembly GCA_032199065.1. Classification (NCBI taxonomy): domain Eukaryota; kingdom Metazoa; phylum Chordata; class Mammalia; order Pholidota; family Manidae; genus Smutsia; species Smutsia gigantea. Next base: position 127,288 of record JAVSCE010006899.1, on the reverse strand, counting down.
CTGCCTAATTCCTTGTCTCTTGTAAGGTGAAAGCATAGGGGAAACCAGTCACCTCTGTCAACATGGCCCTTCACCAGACCTAGTAAAAAAAGTTACCCTTGGAGTATTATTAAACTAATTAGTCTTCATGGGGTGACAAGTTCAGCTGGAAGTGTATCCTTCTATTTGACTGTCAACACAAACCATACTTAATATTTCATGACCAAGTCATACTAGTAATAAAAAGATTTTCTCCAATAGAATTAATTCACATGTGTGGAAATTATATATGCCCAAACTCATTCAACTAAACCTTCAACCACTGCTGATCAATATGAACTCTATTTTGTACAGGACATAGTGCTGGGTGCTGGTAACGTGTAGATAAGCAAGAGCTAATCCATACAATTTAGGAGCTCCCAGTCTGGTGTGGAGACAGATCATACACAGAAACAATTATTGTAGTGAGGAAATGCTATGATAGAGATAAACCTGGGTGCTATGAGAGCACATAAAAGAAACAGTTAGGTCAGTCAGAGTCCAAGGAAGACTTCCTGGAGATGATGATGGAGTGGTTGCAAGTGGTTATAATCAGGGTGGCCTATGGTAATGCTCAAAGGAAACGCAGAAGCCCAGTGCCACACGATACAGTATCTCTGTGGAGTTGTGGGAAATTCCATAGCATAGGAAATAGATCTGGAATATTAGGAAATAACAATACATGGTCTAATATTCAGAGTCCAGGGGACCAGAAACCACTGAATAGTAGAAGTTCAGTTTGATAAAATGTCCTGGACAGTTCAAGGAGCTACAAGAGTCAGTGTCACGGAGACAGGTAGGACGTACATCATCTTGCCATAACCTTTTCATCCATAATTATCCCAGATAGGATTATTGAAAACCAAGCAGAGCTTTAACCCTCTTGCATTTCTGGAGAGCCATACCATGGATGACCATGTCATCTTCACACCCGGAACCCAATGACGCAAATATGTGCTGACACTTAACCCACCACAGAAAAGCCAAGCACAGAGTGAAAAGGTCACTTGTGGGAAAGTGTGAGGTGTGTGAGGAAAGCCAAGTCACAGAAAAGTAACCCATGTTAGGGCCAAAGCAAGCAATATTCAACAGAGGCCATCTTGCCTATTCAGGCATTTCATAAGCCCACACTCAAGAGTGCTAGCAGGACCCAGAGACCCAAAATTATGAGTTATTTAACTTGGCCTCCAGCATGACTAGCTCTTTTGTGACTTGGCCGTTCTTGGGGATGTCACACCTTGGTTCTATTGTGCTTTACTGAAGAATATTTTTTTAGGTGCATTTTATACTTTCAGTGACATAGTCCTCTCTGTTTAGAGAAATAATTAAAGAAGAACAAAAAGTAGGGAATATATATTCATTTCAGCTCATTATTTCAGGGAAAATGCTGTTTTGCAAAGAGTTGTACTCTGGGAACACCAGTTCTAATGGGACCTGCTGTCACACAACAGCATCAGGCCTTTCTCCCACTGCATGAAGCAGCAGACGTGGTCAGGGCTGGGAGACATAAAGAAGGTGGTGGAAGGATGACAGAGTGACCCTTTGACTTACGTGAGGAGCATCTGTTTCACCTCAGCTCTCCTGAGTGTCCGCCTCAAGAAACTCAGAGTATGAGATGTATAGGATTTTAAAGTCTGAGACCTATTTGCTGTTCCAAGGGAGCACAGATTTCACAGACTGTTCAAGCACAGAGCGGAGCGCTGCTGTGATTAGTGGAGAGCTGCACTGAGGACAAGATTAGTGGAAGGCTGGCCTGAGGACAAGATCCAGAGATCTGCAAAAGTGAGAAATGAGCAGAGACTCCTATGGAAGGTAGTGACTCTCCAGGAGTCTAGTCTTTGAACTCACTTTTATAGGTCAGGAGATGACACAGTGAAATGCACTCTTATCTGATTTCCATTGACTCCCCCCTGGAAGCACAGATTTTATTAGCATGTTTGGTTTTTAATGAAGCTACAGTCTTTGGGCCATATCCAGTGTTTTTTTTTTTTTTTTTTTGCTATACCATGGAAAGCAGCACACAGGGAACATGTCCTAAACATATTTTTAAAGGCCCTGGATTTGAGCCTTTGTTTCTATCATTTATTAGCTATAAAATGGAGATCATAATCCATATCCCACAGTGTCAAAGAGCCCTGCTCTTAAGGAGATCTGTATAATAGGCACTTAATTGGTAAATAAGTTGGTTGGGATGGTGTTTGTCCATCTGTCTTCCTGATAGAAAGTAACATGTTAACAAAAGTTGTTTCAAAAAAGGCATGATTAGAAGAACATGACAGCTCGCTCCTTTAAAGCTGATCTTGGGAACTTTGACACAGTGAGAATGTCGCCTAGGTCAGACTGCAAATGGTGGGAACCCCTGCGTCAGAAACTGAGGTACTTAGGGATGCTAGTTTGATGTCTTACTGGATGATTCATGAGGTGGAACCCGGCATGGATACGCTGAAATGGTAGTAGACTCAAGTCTCAGCCCTGTCCCGAGTCAGCTGTATAAGAGCCTTCAGGCTTTTCTTCTATGAGTCTTCAGGCTTCAGTTTCCTGTTTTAAAAATAGAGATGTCACAAGCAGTGATTTTTAGGGTCTCTGCTATCTCCGATGTTCTATGAAAGATAGCTAAGTCTCGTCCGTGATTTTTGGCCAATCTTTGCAAAAGATGCTGTTGAAAGAAATAAGTGAAAAGCAAGAGCAGCGCTAAGATGACAAATCCCACTTGTGCACAACATCAGACTTGAAAACTCAAGTGTCTTAATTCCATCCAAGCACTTTTAAATGCTTTTTAATTAGTTTTTATTGAAATATTCATTCTTCACAGCCATGGCACTCTGCGAAATATGAAACCCAAAAGAAGACGTTTATTTGTAAGTATTCACTAGCAAAGATTCCTGGATTTAGAAAAAGAAGCCAGCTCCCTCACTTGCTGGTATTCAGCGTCCCTGAGCTCCAGTTTCCTTCATCTGTAAAACAGGAATAATGATAGTTCTCTTTTCCTTATGAAGGAAGAATGGCTCAGTTACTTGGGTTTTGAGTAGTGTTTATAAACTATTCATGTATATAGTAGGCTCCCCTAGTAGACTATAATATCCAAGGATAGGAGGAGTTTCTCTTTTATATTCTCAATGATATGTAGCACAATACTGGAGTCATAATAGGTGCTAAGTTAATTATGAGAGGATTTGATAAGAATTGAATGTTTTCTTTACATACTAACTTTTTTAATTTACAAAATTACTACTTGTTTCTTGTAGCAAAGTAAAATGCCAAAATGCAGTCAGAAAAATAAAACAAAATTTTCCTGGCATACTGCTATTAATGGTTTGGTATGTATCTTTCTAGATTCTTTTCTTAAGACTATTCAGTCCACACACTCATATACCCACTCATACACATACATTTACACAGGTTTTTATTTCCTTCCTTTTTTACTTTGTTTTTAACACAGAAGTAATAACACCATACATGTTACTTTACAGATAGCTTTTTAAAATCAATTTCATTTATCCTATATCTGACTGTATACTATTTCATAGGATGGATGTACTAGAATTTATATCTAGTTCTCTATAGATAAACACTTACGTTGCTTCCATTTTAATTATATTTTTATTTTGTCACTTTAACCAATGCTGAAATAAAATTAAAAAAATATATTTTCTCCACTCGTAGGCATTAAATCTTGGCTAATCCTACCTGTAGCCTTTATGGGTTATGCTTGCTGGAAAATTGTGTTGGATTCCAGAGATAGACCTGGTTTTCAGCAACTTACCAAGGCTTCTGCGGCTTTCTCAAAGTCCTCAGATGAGTACTTGGGTGCTGGCTCCAGTAACCTCCCACTGTTTTTCATAGCAGCACAGGGTGAGGGTGGGGCTCTCCATGTCTGTAACCATACACAGACTTAACACCAGCCTGTCCAGCATCTGTTTCCCCAGGTTCTTAATCTCAGCACCACCAGTAATTGACACCATGAAGAAGATCACCGGTGAGTGCCTGGAATCTTAGGATGGGCTAGGAATTTGACTTGGAGATTCCAGAGGGCTACAACAAGAGTCATCTTGTGGCAAAAAAAAGGGAGACTCCGGCACAGAGCTGAGTGGACCTGCAGGTTTCCCAGCCTGGAGGTGCTCCACAAGTAAGATAAAGTTTCCTAACCTATCTGTGGGATTACTGGTAGTCATGGTTACAGCGTGTGGTGGTTACATGTCCTTTCTGTGACTAGGTGCATGGGCCTTCCGACTTCAGGTTTTAGACCGGAGGTTGCACACTGCTGGTATGTTGTTAGTAAACATGTGAAAGGTGCTAAATATTTTTAAAATAATTTGCCAGTATTTAAACATTGGGAGATTTTCCAAAAAAAGTCTGGAATTTTGGTCTATCTTGGGGAAAAAAAGCAAAAGGGGATTTTGGTTACATCAAGACCGTAGTTTCATGTGGGTTCTGAATAGGTCTGTCCTTTTTAGAAGGGTCATGAGCTCTCCAGTTTAACAGAGTCTTCATCTGGGCTGCTTGACGGGCATTTGAGTCAGTAACTTCTGGCCTCTGGTTCTGATGTGGTAATATTTACAACCTTGTAACTCTGTTGCCACTTATTGCTAAGCAGGAGAGTTAACTACTCACACAATATGAATGTAATGGCAACCTTTAGGGATCCCAACTCTCAAATATTTATTCTTTCATTTACTTAGAGGGCAAAAATGCCAACCTTAAGATTTACTTGGTGATAATTAATAGCCAACTTTTTTCCTAGTAAAATTATTATCCTCATCCTACAGATAAATGAATGGAGGCCCAGAGAGGTTAAGTAAATTGCCAAGGTCACAGAGGCAATAGGTGGTAAACTCAGTATTTGGACCCAGACAGTCTCTATCCATAAGTTGTGTCAGAAATCACCATACCTCACTTCATCAGTCCCTTCCAAAGAGGAAGATGACTCCAGGTAAAGGGAAACTTGGGAGTACCCATCAGCTGATGCCAAAGGATACTTATTTGACAGCTATGTTTTTAGCTTGTAAGTCCGCAGGGTATAAAATGGGCTTGAAGGAGGGTGGGCAGGGCCCTGAGAAGAATCTTCCAGTTGATCATCAGGACTGCACAGAAAGAAGGGCAGGGTAGGAGCCCTGATATTTAGGAGGATGGGACTCATAGAACCTAGGAACTTCTCATCAAGAGTATAATGCATATCCTAAGGACCCAGACGAATCAAGGCTCACCAACACGATCGAGGAGATTTTAGGCGAAATACAGGGGGTGAGATTGGGGTTGACATGAAAGTAGAAGCTTGTTAAACAATGACAAAGCTCCTTTTGCTAGAACATGCTCAGTCATTTGGTGAATGCTTAAAACACATGACAGGCATGAGAGTGAGGAAAGCACCTCATTTTCTGACAAGTTCCTATTTTCTTCACCAAAGAGAAGTGTCTTAGCACTATAAAGTAGTATTAAATTATAAAGCATATCTAACACTATAAAGTAGTATTTAATTATAATGACATAATTGAAGGCCACAGTAGGTAGGAAGGCAGAATGCGAGTCCTGGTAAGAAGGTAGGTATGGCTCAGTGGGAAAAGCCTAAGTTTTAGAGATGGACAGAGCTGAGTCTGACCCTGACTCAGCCTCTAGTTGTGTAACCTTGGTCAACTTTCTTCTCTGAAAGTTTTCATGGTTGGGATTAAATGAGGCATATGCGTTAAATGCCTGGCTCATAGCAGACTCACAGTAAGTACATAGATGAGTGGACAGGCAGGTTTGCTAGCCTGGAGATGCTCTATAAATAAGATGAAGTTTCCTGATCTATTATATTTGTAGTCATGGTTACAGTATTTAATAGCCTCAAGTGCTTTCTGTGACTAGGGGAGTGAGGCTTTAGACTTTGGTTAAGTTCAGTTATTTAGGTCCAGATGAATTGTACCTTTGTTACCAGAATAATTTATAGATGAGATGAGGAACCTATCATTGGTAATGGTTAAAAAATCATACATATTGAGAGAAGTCCTAGAAAAATTGGAGATGGGCAAATGTCATTATTTTGAAAAAAGAGTTGGAAAAAAGAGAGCTTATAAAACATAAATAATATAGATAGTGTCAAAACTGGACAAAATTCTGGAATATATTAATAAGCAGATGATTTGCGAGAAAGGTAGCAAATGGCTTAGAAAAGACAGCAGATGGTTTAAAAAAGACAACAATGATTACTAGAATTCAGCACAGGATTCTTAACAAAAAAGTTATTACAAAGAAATACCATTTTAATATTTTTGTCAAAGTTACTAAAGTGATTGGGAGAATGCTGTGGATTAGCTAATCACACTACTGATGTGACATTTGACAAAGATTTCAAGATACTTTGTGGATAAGATGGTGAGACCTGAATTGAATGACAATAGATTCTAAGCTTGTAGAATTCAAATACTGTTAAGTGAGTAGACTACTTTCTATTCTTGAGGGACCCCAGGGCTGTGTGTCATTCATATAAGAACTGTGAGAGGAAAATAATACACTGAATGAGAGAATCAGGATTCAAAAATATACTGCCAATCTTCAAAATGGGCAGTAATGAAAATCAGCAAGCTTATCAATGGTCCTTACTATTTTTACTCCTAAATTCCAAAATTTTCAGGTCTTGCAAGCCCAGAAAGGGGGACAACTATGTTGAAAGAAGCAGCATGTAAAAAAAATATCTGTTCTCTTTCTTTTCAGAGTTGTTGACTGGAATTTCAATATAATTCAAAGTATATTGTGACTCCTACAATAGCGGATTCAATTTCAGGCTGAAGTGACTAGATCAGGTGAGATAACACATTGGACCCCATCCTGCAGCAGGAGTAACTGCAGTAGTAGTGGTGGTAGAGGTGCTGTTAGTGGTGATGGTAGCTAATATTTACTGAGTACTTTCTCTGCACCTGACCTAGTGTTTTCACATGAATGAATTAGGCTAACCTATATAGCAGTATTAGGCTAAGACTCAAATGACTCCAAAACCTCTGTGACTTTATATAATAACATTTTATTCTTGTTTATGTTATCCTCATGTAGGTCAGGAAGGAGATGGGACTGAGGGGATGCAGTCATGCAGAGACTCAAGTTCTGTCTTGTGACTCCACCCTCCTCTAGGTCTTGGAATTATTTCCCCTCAGCGGGCAGATGGAAAAAGAGAAGAAAGATCATACAAAATAAATTCTGGGGGGAGAAGAGAAAAGATCTGAAAGCGGTATATATCACTTCTGTCCCCTTTCCATTGCCTGGAACTCAGTTACGTGGCTTCTCCTATCTGCAAGGAAGACTGGAACAAGTGTCCAGCTGCGCCCCCAGGAGGGCGAACAGCACACAGATGCTGGTAAGCACGAACTGTCTGGATCATTCCTGTTAGTAGTTGATCCACACTTAATGAAGTAGGTCCCACTAACCCCGCTTTAAAGAAGGGAAAGAGATCCCACAGTGGTGGCACAGTTCAGGTTTGTATTTATTCTTAAGAATAATGACAAATTACATGTTTAAAGAAATGGGATGGAACTCTTGATAGATGTCATGTGAGTTTGACAGAGTTGTTTATGTATGACTTGAAACGAAAAAGACAAATGGGTGCTAGGATAAACATCTTCAAGTAGTTGGAGAATCGGTTTGAACTTGAAGTAAAAGAAATGATTTTTTAGAAGTTAGTCATTTTATAAAGCCATGATTCCTAGCATTGCTGAGAGCTCCTTATCCTTAGTGAGGAGAGTTCCTATGGAGGTGAAGGAGCATCTTTGAGGGATATTGTTAAGTGATCTCCCAAATTTTGTAGAAGATTTGGTTCTATGATTTTGTGGGGAAAAAAGACACCATGACTTTAAAAAATTTTTGTTATGGGCCTCCACTTTCTCAGTTGACATCATGGATGGAAACAGGCTTCTATAAATTTACCATGCAAACACAGTAAACTTTCTTAATTTTGATGAACTAAGCAGTGTGTGTATGTGTGAAGTTGTGGGGGTGCTGGTAAAGGGGAAGTAAGATATAAAAGATGGTCTGAATTAAGAATGAATAAAATAGTATTTTAAAAAAGAAATTTGGGTTTTATTCTATTATTTTTCAACCTGATGAAACCTTACCTCACTTTACATTTGTTTTTAGTGAAAAAGCTTAACTTATTGTGTGTGTTATTATTATTTTTTTGGTAAACAAATCAATGCTTCTAAATTCTAATTTGTTTTTATCTTTCATTTAAGGAGTTAATAGAAAATTACCCCATATTCTTTTTTTTACACCTACTAATTGGTAGATCTTTCTTAAAATTACTAGAACTGCAAACCAAATGTCAGGTCCTGTACGAAGTATTGAAAACTGACATTTTAGGGACATCTGAGTAAATGAGAAACATGTATTATAAATAACTTTTTGCTTCTTAAGGCAAACCTTTGAATAATTTCTACTAAAACACACTTAGGTGAAAACAGCAAAGTAAAATTGAATTTACTTTAAAAACATTTTTATTTGGATTCATGCCTACTTAGGACTAGACCTCATTTTCTCTCCTTCCTTCTTTTTCTGCTCTGCCCACCATCTGTTTATTCTTGATTAATTTTGACTGCTAGGCTTTCTTGTGATCTTCCCTTCTCCCTCCCATGAACAGTGGCAGTGATTATATATTCTGGGCCCTGGAGCCCTAAGAAAGTTTGAGAGGGAGTGTACGGACCTGGGGCGGGGGGGCATCCAATGCCAGAATAGCCATTTGCTGAAATTACTAACATTTTCTATGATTCATTTGAAGGACTTGACTGGAGGTGGGTAGACCCAGTCTTACTAGGGATGGGCAGAGGTCCCAGAGGTGCTCTTCATGAACTACGGAAATCTGGGCAAGTGGTTTAACCTTTCTGGAGCTCAATTTCCACATTAAAAAATGGGACCAATAAGATCACCCAACCTATTTCCACCCACTTCTTAGAGTAACGGGTCAGCCTTGTAATGTGCGTGAACATTCTTTGTAAATAAGAAGTTGCTTTCTGGCTCCCTCACACCCATTTTCAGCTTTCGTTTTCTTCCCTTCTTTTCTTTAAAAAGTATTCCATGGACCATTAAAGCCAAAAGATAATTAACTTCGGAACAATTTCTCCTGAATGCTCCTTAATGTATGCAGAGTTATGTCCCAGACTGAATGAGTCTCCTATCCTGGGCTCCAACATCCCATAGTTGAGTTGAGAAGCAACAGAAGCGTTTTATGGAAACAGGTTGCTTCTTCACAGAGCCAGACAGAAGCATCTTCGCCAGACAGAAGCATCTTCAACAGACAGACCCTCTGTGTGCAGGATCAGGCAGAGTTGCCATTTCCAACAGAAAGCTGTCCTGCTCTTTGAGAAAGCAATGACTCAAGAACAATTTCTTCCACATTCCAGGAAAATGTTGGGCTAACTGAATTCCTCGCAGATAAGTAAGAGTCAAGGATCAATCTGGCTTCGGCACCAACTCAGTGTGAATGCCACCCAGTGCGGTAGCCATGAAAATGCATCTCACAGCTCTCCAAACCCAGGGAAAATAATTGACCAAAGGCTTAAATGCTGCACCCTGAAATCCACCACTTCATTTACACTGAGGCCACACCTTCCACGAGCTGCTCCAGCCAATGACTGAACATGGCTTAGATACTAAGGCAAGATGGTTCCTGGGACATGTGGGACTCAGCTGACAGCTGACTGCCTGGCTCAAGGACTCCCCAGTGACCTTGCTGGGACTTCCTTTAGATGGTACGGGAGTTTAGGACACTTCCACTCAACTTTCTCTCCCTCTCCCTTTCACTTAGAATCAGACTTTCTTCCTGGCTCAGGGCTTCCGGGTCTGACAGCACTTTCATCTTTTTTTCGAGCTCCCTCTCCATTTCACTTACACAGGCGTCTCCCCTAGTAAAATCTTTGCACATTGAATCCCGGCTTGACTTCTGCTTTTCATAGGACCCAGAATAACACACTTGGCAGATCATTTAAATCTTTCAGTTTCAGTTTTTATGTCTTGCAAATTTGGGGAGTTGGGCAACAGAGAGAAGAGTTAGAAGAGAAGAGGGGAAAGTGTCTACCATGTGCTAGGCACTGTCACATACATTATTTTACAAAATTACGACATCAGCTTAAATGTGACAGATAGCACTTTGCTATTTTGCAGAAGAGGAAGCTGTGGGTCAAATAAATTATATCACTAGCTCAAGATTACCACAGGGTCCAGATTTGAATCCAGATTTCTTCTGACTTAAAGGTTATTATCTTCTTTACCACTTTCTCTCCCTTTCTGGCTCTTTACTTGTGAGGATCAAATGAGATAACAGATATGAAAGCACTTTGAAAATGTAAAAAAAGTGTTACTCCAAAGCCAGAGATGATTATTTCTGTCGGTTGCACTTATTACATAATGTGCAAGGCCCAGTGCAAAACGAAAATGTAGGGCTCCTTGTTCAAAACTAATGAAACCAACAGTGGGCCTTCCTGTGCATGGGGCCTCTGAAGTCACCCCTCAGAACAGACAGATTGTCAATACAGGGGCAATCAGAGTGAGCTAGTAAGAAATTTTCTGGAAGAATAAATAAAAAAATTAACTGTTTAGAGAGATAATGTGGAAAAGAAAGCCCCAGAACCCTAGGAGTCTCAGTGCCACAGAAATGATCTCTGGCTATCTTTAGGAGAAGTCACCAAACATTTCAAACAAAAACAGTGACTTCTGAGCCAAACGGATTCATAAATGTTTATGAGAAAGCATGGGCCAGAGGTTAGAATATGCCTGTAGCAATTCTTTACCAACTCCAGTGTTTATGGATGCCTAGGCTGCTTCTGCAAACATCTGGGGGCCTCGGTTCCAAACCATAGCTCATGGAAAAGCACAGGCCCTGCCACTTCCCCCATTGAACTATATAAAGCCATGGCTGCTAAATTAGTTCTGGGCTCAGTTTTGGGGGCAGCCTGCTCTCTTGAGGGCAGTGCTGCTTTCATGGGACAAACCCTAATTTTGGTCTAGCAGAAACTCATGCCCACTTAGCTTAACCAGTGTGTAGCACCACGGTCCTCTGGAAGCTTTAGATTCAAGCAGCCTCATTAAGGATGCCTAGGTGTCATATTATTTTGAAACTTTCAGGCAGGCAAAACACCAGTATGATTTCTCCTGTGACTGAGGGCATTTTTGGTTGGGTCGCTTATCCATTTGTAAGAAAAAACCTACACGAACCTCTTTGTAAGGCAGTGTGAGGTATATGTGCACACTGTCCTGGCCCTTGGTGCAATTAGTTTCTAGTGAGCATACGGAGCCTCTTAAAGTGGGCAGGGAAATCCATCAGTATTGTCCTCATCTGTACTTGGGTTTGACCTTCCACTCTGAGTTTTTGATATGGTTAATAGAGCTACTCTATCATTTCATGGCATAAAAAGCTGGTGACAGCCTGGAGGAAAATAGTCATGAATCTGAGTTTTTGAATGGTGGGGACCTACCTGCGTTGTCTGCCCCTGTGCCTTTGGGCAATCTAGCACGAGCCTCTTCTCTTATCACTTCCCCATTTGTTTTTGTGTTAACTAATGTCACACTGTTTTATACTTGTTTACTTTTGTGGGGTTCATTTAATTGGCCTGGAGTGCCCTTACCTACTCTGTCTGCAAAAAAGAACTCCTGCTCCTTTAAGATGTTACCGAACATGTCACTGCTTGTTCGGTCCTCTGAGCGTTCATTTCCCTCTTTGTACAACTCCCATATAGTCAGTATTCATTCATTTGCATGTTGTCTTGCCAACTAATTGGTGTATATCTAAGGAAATGGAGCTATTCTTCCTGGTCTCCATAAGCCTGTGGATTGCAGTGTCCAAGCCACAGTAAACTTTCATTAAATGACCGGTGAACAAATGAATCATCTCATATCCAGAGTGTTTCTCCCAGCATCCTTCTACAGAAACAAATTGTTTTCTACATCAATTTTCTCTTATTTTGGCTTTGGTGGAAATGTAGACATCATTTCTATACAACAAACTATAGACCATCCTCAGCTTTCATCTTTCACAGAGAAATAATCAAATAATCTTATCTCTTTAATAAAGTTATGCAGGCCTTATTTTTGGACCATTCAGCTCCATCCAATATTCTTCCCACAAATTTCTGTAGGAATGAGTCATGCCAATAACAGGGCTCACTCTTCCAGTTTAATCCTCAATATTCAGGAGGCCAGAATGTAGTCAGCATGATCTGATATGGCAAGGAATGTCCAGCTCTATAATGTTCTCCCGGGTAGTATATGACTTTGTGTCCACTTTTGGTGAGAAGAAAAATTTCCCCAGAAGATCAACGGGGACTATGTCTTGGGACCAAAATAAGGTGAATCGATATCATCAAATAATTCTGCAGATTGTAATAGTTTATGGATTGTTAGAGGCCCATCTCTGGATTACAGTTCTTCTGTCATCCACTACTACTTATGCCTCGAAATGTTCAGAGTCCATTCTATCTCACTCTCTCTGATGAGGGCCAAGGGGAAGACATTTTATAAGAGTTGGATGCTGGCACAGAACCTAGGTGTCATTTAAGATTTCAGAGGAACATTAAAGATGATCTATAAGACTATGACCGAGCCTTTAACAAGTGGCAAAAAAATTTCCAAAGCCAGAAATATCTTGCTAGCATAGATCTTTTGAGTGGAGAAATAGATTATGATAGAAAAAGAAGAAAAAAAAAGAGAGACACTTTCCAAACTTTTATCCAAGAAACTGTTAATAGGTATTTATTAAAAATCAAGGTTGTGGTTTAACAAATATTGGGAACACTGGGTTGAACAAAGTTAAACAGAGGCTTTCCTCAAGAGCCCTCGATTTGCTAACATAAACTGTGACTCTTTAAGACAAGATATGTGGTGTTTTACAAACTTATTGCTTGAGGAAACTTAATTGCTCTGTACATCTTCTGGTATAATCATTCAAAAGAACACTCTTTAGAAACCATAGTTTGGAAACAGAATGTCCTTATAACTTGTTACCCAAATCAGAACAACTTTGAGAGGAAAGGAGGCACTGTTATATCTACACAAATATAAACCAGAACTGTCCCAGGTAAACTGGTGACAACTGGTCACCCTTCTTGGGTGGCATAGGCTTAGCTTCTTGCAGAACAGGCTGGTTGGTTTGGCTCTGGAGCACTGGGATTTTTAGGGAGGAAGTGGTATCAATAGAGACTATTGTTGGAGATGCAGAGGCATCAAAACAAACTCATAACTGACTTAGAGATTGTCAGTGCACAGTGAGGGAGGAGGACTTTTGGAAGGCTCCTTGGCAGAGCTGCAAACAGCAGCAATCAGTAATGCAGGTGAGAAATACACTGCCATCCTCAGCCAGGTCCTTCTGCCGCTCAGCTCACCCTACCCAAACCCTGTATTTCAGCAGAGTCATGTGCTCACCAGTGGCATCAGGTCTCCGTGTGAGTGCCCATGACCCCTACTTGTAAAACGGCCAATTGCAAAAACAAACAAGCAGCTTCAAGGACCCTGGGAAAAGAGGATGCCATTTCACCCAGGATTTGCCAAATAAAACAGTCTGGGAAAAACAAAATAAATAACTTTCATAGGCCTAATGAGAAACAGCAAGTGTTTCTAATTCAGGCTTCCTCTGGGCCTCCTCTCTCGATGGGCCATTGGAACCTGGTCTTGCAGAAGTTGCTGCTCTTTGCCCAGCCAGTTGGGCCTGGTTCACAGCTGGCTTAGTTGTCCTGGGCTTCCTCTGAATGGTTGCATATATTCCATGTAGCGTAGTGCCCGTTCCCTCCTCCCTGCATCAGACAATTTTTCAAATCTTTCATCAACTAAGATCTTCTGTTTATTTTGCCTGACTCTAATCCTGGAGCCTCAACCAGAAGGATGCTAGGAGAAGACCATCCCAACCTCCCTCTCTCCCGTAAGCCTGGTCATTCATTCATTCTTTATTTAAATACATATTATTTTTGGTAAAAACTTTTAAGCAGGAGTAAATGACATGATTAAATAAAACATATTTTAATGAATAACCCTCTAGCCTCAGGGGGAAGACTGGACTGAAAAGGGACAGATCTGGGGGCAAAGAATTCAGTAGGGAGGATTTTGTAGGATTCCACCTCCAACTGTGCTAGAGGCCGAGAGATTCCAGATCCTCCAGCATTGAGAGGGAATCTCCTATTGCTCTCAAAGCTATAGAGAAAGGAACAGAGTTAGCAGCCTATAACAAAGGCTTACGTATAGATTATTAGCACTATAAAAAGCACTTTTACAATTATCCCATGTGATTTTCACAGCTATGTTGTGAATTTGGAAGTGTAGGGGCTTGTATTTCCATTGCAGAAATAGGGAAACTCGGACTCAGAGTGCTTTAACAGTTCTGCTGATGGTCACCATGGTGGTTAATGATAGAGCCAAGAATAGAACCCAGGTCTCCTAATTTCCGGTTCTGAGCATGTTTTACCTCAACAAGCTCCTCATCAGATAGCAGTTCTTTTGGGGTTCATGATATGACTTTGGAAGGGGACATGGCAGGTATGCCTTACACACATTATGAGAAAATGCGTATCCTTCACGGAGGGGAGACACAGGCTCCTGTTTCCTTAAAAAGGCAGTTTTAGCCATTATATTGGGTTGAGTGGTGACCCCAAAATTCATGTTCTTGGAACCTTAGAATGTGACCTCGTTTGAAAATAGTCTGCAGTTGTAATTGATAAGTTAAAATGAGGCCCTACTGGAGTGGGTGGGTCCTTAATATGACTAGTGTCCATAATAAGAAGAGAAAAGACACAGACACAGAGACACACCAGGAGAAAGGCCTTATGACAACAGAGGCAGAACTGGAGTGACGTATCTACAAGTCAAGGAATGCCAAGGATTTCCGACAACCACTGAAAGCTGGGACAAGGCATGGAGCAGACTCCTTGGAGCCCTCCAGAAGGAAACAACGTTGCTGACACTGTGATCTCTGACTGCTGGCCTCCAGAACTGGGAGAAGATAAATTCTTGTTGCTTAAGCCACCTCGTTTGTAGTATTTCCTTATGGCAGCCCTTGGACACTGACACAGCTATGCTCTGGAAAAGCATTGTCGGATAGAAACACAGGGTGACTCACGTGTGTGATGTATTTAAATAAGTTTAGTAGTTGCATCAAAAGTTAAAATGATAAATTAATTTCACAACATATTTTATTTAACCCAAGTTTCAGTTATGCAAGATGAATAAGTTTCAGAGATCTGCTGTGCAACATTGTGGCTATGGTTAACAATTATTGTGCACTTCAAACTTCTGTTGAGAGAGTAGATCTCACATTAAGTGTTCTCGCCACAAAGAAAACAAACTACACCAAAACAAGAAAGGGGTATGAGGAAACTTGAGGTGAGGAATACCCTTATTACCTTGATGGTAGTGATGGGTAAATGGGCATGCGTATGTCCAAACTCATCAAACTGTACCCATTAAAGATGTGCTAATTTTGTATATCAATTACATCCCAATAAAGCAGTTTAAAAAAAGATCAGGCCAAAGAAATGACAACAGAATTATCATTTAAACAAGTAAGCAATACAAAATTACTAATGCTCTATTTTACAATCTTCCTTTCAGATCAAGTCTTTGAATTTGATGTGTATTTCACAGGTACAGACCAGCTCAAATACCGACTGTTTCAAGTCTTCAACTGTCAACTACGACTAGTGGCTTCTGTTCTGGATAGCACAGGGCTGGGCTTTCATGTCCCCATTGCCAAGCTGGTGTGCCCTGCCTTGCTCCCGGAAAGGCTGGGGAGGGGACAAGAATGGAGGGCCTTTGCGCTCTGTGCTGTGCCTTCTGGCACCCCTGCATTCTCTCTTGACTTTTTCCTAAACACACAGCCCTGCGAAGAGCCACTGCTTCCCTACCAAGGAGCGGCAGGCCCAGCCCTGCACCTGGTACCACAGGCACATCTGGGACAGATGGAACAGGGCAGAATTCCTTTCCAGGCAGGCTACTTCCTCACTATTTTGTTCCAGGACATGTCCTAGGACCTTCTCCTCGTCCTGGCTGGATCTCCCCCTTCAGCTTTCCGTTTTCTCCGTGGCACAAGGGATTCTCAGTCTTCCGGCTCCTTCCCAAAGCCCTTCCCTATACCTGTTGCTCTGAAGCATCCACTCCACTGAAGCACACATTCTTCCTTCCCTCCCTGACACCATTGCCTAGAAGTGAGGCAGCAGGCGCAGGTCTGAATCTGACCCCGACAGATTCTCATGCTGATTCCAAAGAGATGCCCAAACCAAATGTTACAAAGACAAACCATATGGGAGCTCCGGCACTCTGGGCCGTTAATAGGAATTTTTAAACGACTGTGATTGATGGTGCGGCTCTTACAAGTCCAAGATCAATGAAAATGCATCTTGATCTTTTGAACTCCCTCGTTTTTTCTTGGATCCTTTTCCTGTACAATGAGGCCCATTTCTGAGATGACTGAAGGCATCTGGGGGCCCCTCCAGTGGATTTGCCATCCACGCCCTTGCCAGCCAGCCTCCTGGCGAAACCGCCGAGGGTGAAGTGAGTGCCTTGGAAACCAATGTTCTCATGAGGTTAAATGCCAAAGCAGTCCTTTCAAAGTGAAAATTCCACATCCTGGCTAGAAAAGGACTCTGGGCCAAGTTAGGAACATCACTCACAGTTTCAGACCAGGGGATGATAATATTAAGATAAATATTTATGTTCTTGCGTTTGTTTCTGCATGCTCATTGACCTGAGCATAAAAGGAACTCCTCCACTTTGCTCCCTGCATTGTACCAAGGTATTGGGGAGGGGCTCGGTGGAGAATCTGCCTTATTTTGGAGTCTTGAATTCCTCTTCAGATCTAGGATCCCTCTGCTGAGAACGTGTACATGAATACAATTTTTCATTCCAGGGCAATTTCAGAGCATTCAGAAACTTCCTGTAACCA
The DNA here is from genome assembly GCA_032199065.1 of Smutsia gigantea. Classification (NCBI taxonomy): domain Eukaryota; kingdom Metazoa; phylum Chordata; class Mammalia; order Pholidota; family Manidae; genus Smutsia; species Smutsia gigantea. Next base: position 110,391 of record JAVSCE010006899.1, on the reverse strand, counting down.
ATCCATGCACCTCATTTTAAGGACAGCTGGTGCAGAGTAACTTTTATGGGATCAAAATGAGCCAGGCAGACTGAGGTGGGTTACTGTAAAAAGGTAGAAAACCATCTTTTTCTCATTTTATGTTTTTCAGAAAGCCACAGTGATCCTTTACAAAAAAAATAGATTCCTCAGTGAAATGAGTTTGGGAAACAAGGTAATTCTCTCTCCATTCAATTGTGTCTCCAGTCTCACTTTGGAAATTCACAATGCAAAATAGCAATATTATATGCTGTAAGAAATCTGGGAGAAATTCCAAATTAATTTTATGAGAGCATCTCTTTTTTGTATAATACTCAAACATCCCACAGAATATACTTTGGGAAATAGGGGCCTACATAAAATTTGGACCTAGGTATAGTCTTTTACACATTTTGGCTTCTTCCATGGGGACTACTGAGTCTTACTTTGCTCTCAAACTGTGGTATGTTTTCCTGTCCCTGATGTGTCCTGGGTACCAACATGGCCATCAGTGCACATGACCAAGTGTGAGGAGGGAGAGACATGAATGAGTATAGCATGTCGTGCTTTCTTATGCACTGCAGGAGGAATCATGCAATTGTGTTTTGCAGCGAGGGGCCATTCTTGCAGGATACAATGCCGGCACTGCCCCTGGCGTTGTGCAGTGGGGCAGTACTAGAGTGCAGACTCAGTTCTCAGAGGTGCTCTCTCTTTGGCTTGTGGATAACTGGGATTTCTCTGCCGGGGCAGCGGTCTGGAGTCAGTTGCCAGGCTGTGTGAGAGGCCTGGTTGAAAAAGAACCAGAGAAAGTGTCTCCCAGAAGTTGGCATTGGAGGAGCACCTTGAGAGCCATGGGGGTTTAATCCAGCAGTAAAGGGCTCATGGGCAGAGGAAGGCCCGAGCAAAGGCCTGGAGGTATGAGTGTCCCAGAGTCAGGGGTCTGTGCGCACATGCCGGGAAACGGGCGTCCACGACTGAGGGGCTTCTGCCTGTATCTTCCATGGTTCCTGTTTGGTGGAGGCTCTGCAGCGCACAAACTTCACTTCCTTTCTGGGTCCATAGTTGGGGTTCTGCCAAACATCCCAAATCCTCTTTTAAGAGTTCTGTCTTGGACTATTGCCAAACATGGTTTTCCTTCTTAGCCTTTTTAAAACTTTTTTTTTTTTTGGTTAATTGTTCGGCCCTGGGTATTCTGTGAGAAATTTAATCCATCTGTTTCTGATTCTTTCACACTCAACTTATCGAAACATTATTTGTAAGAACCTTTGGATAGCCAAGCATCTTTCAGAACCTTTGCCATAAACCTTTTAAGCCTATTTACTTTGAAGCAGAAAGTTGCTCTTTTGCCAAGAGATGATGGATCTTGGGCCTGAAAGCCCTACTACAGGACACCTGCCCATCTCGTGGGGTTCCCCACCTGGCCAAAGCGGCCCATTCTGGACATGAGGTTGCAGAGTTTCCCTCAGTTCCATGACTTTTTAGGCAGAATGGTTCCACTATTTTCTGGAGGTCGTCACACCTATGAGATTGATCCATTTCTTGGCACCTCCAACTTGCTTCAAGCACCAAAGGAAGTGAGCTCAGCAGGCGATTTTCAAATGCTCCTTCCAAATCAGATTTCTTTAAATAAGGGAACTCACAGGAACATGTGGATACCCATTTAGAGGGCAGCTGCCTCTCCAATTTCCCTTTGGCTATGATGTCAGGAACCACTTCTTACTTATCTTTGAATCTCCAGTATTTATCTCAGGGCTTAGCATAAGATAAGAGTTCAGGAAATGTGGGCTGACTGACTGCTGGCTAAGGGGTCGGTGTGTGAAAATAAAAATCACAGAAGTTCTCTTCAACCAAAAGAAAGTAAAGTAAACCTTTTTTTTTTTAAAGAAACTTCTCAAGGGATCCTTGTCTAAATAGATATTAAAGCATGTATTAGTTCTTGGAAGCAGATTTTACCTCTACTATATAGAGAAAATAATTAGTGCTTCAATGAAATGAGTATCATGCTTACTAGAATCCGAGGTGGTTTAATTTCCATGAAGGAAGATGGATGGCCTTAGAAAATACTACTTTTTTTTCCCTATGGAAAGCAAAACTTGTTAGACCCTGTTGGTTCATGGTCACAAGTCTTCAGGCTTTTGTCCTAATGGTTTTGATTAGTCTACTCAGAATATCCAGGGGAACTTGGGAGTTTGAAATATAAGTGCTTCTGATCTGAGGGAATTAGAACACTGAGCAAAGTAAAATCAGTCAGGAGTTATGGACAGAGGCAGCAGATAGAGGTGTTGGCAACGTAAGACTGAGTTTGATGATAACGGCAAACTCTTAATAAGCACTTATTAGCTGCCAGACACTGTTTTGTCTACTTTGCAGCATTTGATTTAATTCTCACCACAACCCAAATTATTATTGTGCCCATTTACCAGTGAGGACACCAAGGCACAGAGATATGTCCTTGCCTCGGGTCACACAGCAGGTAGGATCTGATCCCATGGAGTTGGACTCCAGACTCTGTGCTCATCATCCCGGCCTGCATGGCTTGGCAGCTGTGCATTACTGAGAAGGCATCTGGTTCCTTTGATCCTCAGTGCTCAGGACTATGACAGGAATGATAATAACAACAATAATATTGTTTTCTCTATGTCAGGATAGTTCTCTGAACCATTTCAGGTAATGAATACAAAAACATTTGTAATAAAACCTGAGATACAGTGCCTAACTCAGAGCAATGGCTGAGTAAATATTTTTGAGTAATGGAATGAGGAAGAACAGATTTATAATAAAATTAAAAACTTTTCTCTCCAAATCTAGTATTCTGCTATGTATTCATACAAAGTGTCTTAATAGATTTTAAAACACAATAATTCTTGAGAGCAAGTCTTAACACTTGAAATAAAAGTGACAGAGACCTAAACTATGATCATCTGTATCTCTGTATCTCAGCATCCTTTTGTCTTGAAATCATCTCATTTAATGGTGAATACCAGGTAAGATGGCTGTTTATAGACTTCTGACTAGGGAGAGACAAGGGTTAAACTATGCACCTCAAATATTAGCAAACCCTATCATTCAAAATTTTAAGTATATATATATAAAATCTTTCTTTCCTCACTGCTGAAAATGTTTATAATTAAAGAAGTTGGTATCTTAGTAAGGAGAACTGTGGGCTCCATGAGAGCAGGGTATGCGTTTATCTTGTTCAGGGTTGAATCATTAGCGCCTAGAATAGAGCCTGGCTCATAAAAAATGCTCAAATATCTATTAATGGATGAATTTGCTAGAGGTCATTGCCCTGTGTTCCCTCCTTCAAGCTGCAAAAAGGAGACCAGGAAGAGGTCAGAACTGGGGGCACAGAAGCCCATTCAGCAGGTTCACTGCCAGAGCATTGGGTGGGGTGAGCTCTGTCCCCTGAGGCAACCATCGGGAGGCATTCACCCCAGGCTGCTGCCTGGGAAGCCTTCCTATTTAGCCACAGGGAACTGTTGAAGCCTCAGACTTTCCTGTGCAGCCAGAAGTCTCTTTCTACAACCCACAGTTGAGTGCTTAGTAATAGGGTGAAATGAGCGTGCATAGAAATCAAGATACATATATCTGCATATGCACACTTGATACTTACATATCCATATACATAACATGCACAAATACATGGGCTTGAAATAAATTAAATCAGGAACCCCTGGCTGAATTACCGAACTCAATTACAAAAACCACGTATGAACCTCTTTCTGAAGCTTGAACTGCACTGAAGCCTCTCCTACAGTGGTAGTGATAATAAAAACCCCTGAACACACACATACAGACCAAAGAAATAAAAACACACCTAATGAATCAGCTTGAAATAGAACTGATCCTCATATTTTTAAAAACTGTTGAGCCCCTAGATGAAAATATTACCCAAACAGAACGTTAACCAACTTGTATTTCATTTATTTAAACTCATTTAAACACAACCACACCAAATTTTTTTAAAAGTGTTATTGATATACAATCGTATGATGGCTTCACATACACAACACTGGTTTCCACATTCGCCCATATTATCAAGTCCTCACCCCCTCCAGTGCGGTCACTGTTGGTCAGTGTCGTAAGATGTTGTGGGGCCACTAATTGTATTCTCCGTATAGCCATGCCATATTTTATGCAGAAAGTATGTTCAGTGAAAGGCGAATGCATCTAGTTTTTCTGAGTCAAAGACTATTTGTAACAGTAGCAGAGAATGGAATAAATAAAGTAATGCTATTCTAATAGAGAAAGATTCCATTTGTGACAAGAATAATTGGATCCTGGTTTATCCTTTAAATTGATTTTGATTTCCATATCCGGATTTTTCTTAAAGTGACCTCACCAGCCAACACGTGTAGATGCATTTTGACACCAGGATCAGGCTGAGTCTTGGTTTCCAGGGCTTCTTGCAGCCTCTCTTGTCATTGAGCTTCTGCTCTGAAGCACTTTACTAAGCCAGGTCCAAAGAGCTTCTGCTGCTCTGTCTCCTGTTCAGGTGTCTGATCAAGGTGTTGGGGACCGCACAGCCAGCTGAGTCTTGGCCATTGATGTCACTGTTCCCAAGATGGGAACCAAAACCTGTTCAAACATCACAGTGGTGGTACTGCCTCCAGCCTTGATCCAAAGGGAGCTGCTGCAACTCAAGACTTTACCAAGGACTTTACCAGGTTTTGGTGACATTCACACTCATCCCCAGACACCCCAGAGGTTGCACATGGAACTACATCACACCCAAAGTTCTCTTCTGGCCCCAGGCCAGCCTTCAGGGGTTCACACACAACAGAGCAGATGATCTGATTTCCCTACTGTGAAATATCTGTTCATAGGTCCCTGGGGCAATGAAATTATGAAACGTAAACCTTTCTTAATCGCATTGCTCAGTCACTGAAACTCAGCATCCTGAATCCTTACTTTTGTATGACTTCTATGCAAACACTACAATCATTTTCTAAACTTCATGTGCTATTGTTATATAAGCCTGGATATCTGCCAACTGTGATTTTATGAAGGTTTGTGCATTTTATTGAGCCCTACCTTGACATGTTTTCCTACTATGAGTAGTTTTCAACTGGATCTTGTTTTCAATTTGTTTTGTGATCTTTATTTATTTATTTACACTATTTCCATTAGATTGCATTCCCTCAATTCATTTGTAAAAATTCATTCTAGGGATTTCACTGAACCTACCTCTTTGCTGTATCCCACTGTCCAAGTTCATAGGTTCCACTAAGATTTTCCTGGAATTTTATCTGGTTCTATACTAGAGGATCACGGTAAATGAGTTGTATATAATTTTCAATTTTCAGGCAAGCTTAAAGTTCAGTGCTTATTTCTACTACTTTGAAAGTGCTGCTTCTGGAATTTTCTCTCCACAGATTTTCTTAAATATAACCAGACATTTAAAACATGAACATTTCTTGCTCTAAATACTCAAACTATATCTTTAGTAAAGAGTTATAGTTTTCCTTCTTTCTTCAATTCATTCTTAGGAAAGATGCTGGAGATCTAGTGGCCCTTGTGGCGAAACAGTTAAGTTTGTTGGAGTTTTTTGGAGTTACTATGTGAGTATTTCCAACCCAGGAACCCTTGGCTACTCATCAGTTTTCTATAATAATTATGGATCTTTTAGGTGAAGTAAATTATCATCAGTAATACCACTATCTTCTATCATTCAGTGAGTGTCTATCATACGTTTGATACTGTTTTCTTTAAACCTATATTATTAACTCAGTGTTTTATTTGCTTTATCCCTGTTTAAAAGATGAGAAACATGATGGTCAGAGAGGTTAAGTAACTTGTCCAAGGTCACATAGCTAGTAAGAGGCAGACCTGGCACTGGGGCTTAATCTGTTTGACTCCTAAAATCCATGTGTGCATTAAGTGGTATCATGAAGCCAGCTCACACCAGTTTGCAACTACTGATTCCGCACACCTCTTCCTCACTCTGTCTTCTATGACATTGCACTTGTAGTTTGAAATCCTGTATTTACACTGTGGAAATCTGCAAATTCTACAAACTAATGCTTTTGCTCTCTTTGGAGACCTGATTTTACCACTTTGTGCATGGTACTTTGCCAAACTACTCTGAAGGGGAAGACCATAGAATTAAGCCGTAGGAGTGGTGAAGGGAAATAGTTTCCAGAAACCTTTGCCCAAATATATCATACTAGTTTTTGTGACTGAATGAGCTATAAAAAATTCCACAGCTAGAGAGCTCCCACTGACAAGTACTCAGTATCCATCCTCGGTCTCCCACAAAGCACTTTTTATGGAAGTTGTGTCGATGTTTGCACACTCTTAACAAGGCAGTGTCTCAACTTCTGGTCCTTTACCATCTCCTCTGAATTTCTCACATGCTCTTGGGTGGAAAGGAGATTCTGCAAATCTAGTTAAGCCAAGTCTTCAGGGACTGATTATACAGGTCATGGATAATCCAGGCTCTTTTTCTCCCTCCTCCTCCTCACCTTATGGCCTTTTTACTGCTCATTAGCACCTCAGCCAGAAACCTGGGTTTGGGGAATTGTGAGTGGGTGTGGAATGCTCATCAACCCAGCTGGCTTTTTGCCAACAACTCTTAAATAGGTTTTGCTGGGAGGAGTAATTTAGAGACAAGGTAATGGCTCCCCAGCATATGTGGATTTTATTCAGCTGAGCTACCCACCTCAGTCTCACCCATTCCCAATACTCCCCACACTGATTCCAAGTTCACTAAATGGTCGCATTAACTGTGGTCCTGCTCTGTAGCTGTTTTATTCACGTCCGTGCATTTCACTGGTAGCCAATTTAGTCAACTCCATTTGTGGATCTGGCCAAGTATTGCGCAGGGTCAGAGTGAAGACTCAAGTTTTATAAGGCTCACAGGATTGCCCTCACAATAAGTAAAAGGCAACTATGGCAAGATTTCAGAGACATCTCATTAGCTGCTGTTCCTTAATGCTTCCTGAAATTGGACTTCAAGGGTAAAATATTTTTATTATATAGCAACCCCCCCATACATGACATCATTATAAATAAAGAAATGTCCATTAGTCAAGTGTTTGAGTATGGTTGTTTCCTTGACTATGAATCTACCTCTTTCATTAATACATTTATTTATTAAATATATTTGAGAATCTAATATAAGGCAGACACAGTGCTGGGGATGTATTGCTGAGTGAAACCGACATGGTCTCTGCTCTCATCCTGCTTGCAGTCTTGTCAGGAAGATAATTAAGCCATGTGAAATGCTGGGGAAAAGCATGATCCTGGAGGGAAAAGCAAGCCCAGAGACTCTGGGGGTGAGTTTTACATGCTGAGGAGCTGAAAGAAGGCCAGTGCATATGAGGAAAGGGGAGTGGCTGGAAACTCTCTTGGAGAAGTAATTGGGGATGTGGGTGGGATGGGGCAGATTATGCAAGGCCTCACAGGTCCTAGTAAGGAATTTAGACAGTATTCTGAGTGCAATGGGAAGGCATTGAAGAGTTTTAAGCAGGGGACTGACATGAAATATATTTTTTAAAGCCCAGTCGGGCTGCTGCATGGAGAATGCCCGCTAAGGACCAGGCATGGAAATAAGAATGCCATTTGGGGGGCTGTTGTGGGGCTCTAGACAAGAAAGCATGGTAAGATGCACCATGGCAGTAGCAGTGAGGATGAAGATAGGTGGATAGATTTGAGATGCTTCTTGGAAGGAGAATTTATGGAACTAATTTCATGAACTGAATGAGTGTGAGTGTGTGTGGGGGGGTTAGAGAAAGATGATCCCCAGGTTTCTGCATGGATGGTGGCACCAGTTCTGACATGGGGAAGACTGGGGTAGAGTTTGGTTAGATGGCAGAGGGGAGAATGAATCAAAATATAAATTAGTCACAGAGATGAAAGTATGGCATAGAGAATATCGTCAATAGTTCTGTAATATCTTTCTATGTTGACAGATAGTAACTACGCCAGTTGAGGTGAGGATTTAAAAAACATAGGTAACTGTTGAATCACTATGTTGTATTCTTGAGACCAATATAATATTGTATATCAACTGTACTTCAATAAAAAATATCAAGAAAGAATAAATAAATAAAATTAAATACATTTATTTAAAAAATAAAATACACTTAAAAAAAAGAGTTCCTTCATGGATATGTTCATCTTGAGATACCTTGTAACTGAAGTATATGCGTTACTTATTATGAGTGAAACTACACTGGCTTCTAGTGCTTTTTTTCCTGAGTATTCATAATAATCCAATACACACATCTACTCTAGAATTTTGTTAGAAATCATTTGAGTTTCTGGGTAGCATTGTTTTGCTCTTTTTGATTAGTTAGTATAGCTATCTTTCATCTTCTGCCACTTTTCTTATAGTGTGAATACAGATAGAAAAACTGGTGGTGATTCTGAGCTCTCACCTGCCAGTTCCCTCAGCATTGATGAGAGCTACTCACACATGTTGAGCTCTTACTATGGGGTGTGCATTTTTCTAGGAGCATGACATGCATTTACTTATTTAGATCTCACAAATATCTCAGAGGTCGCTACTATTTTCTCCATTTTTAAATAGGGAACTTGAGAAATTAGTTTTCCAAGGTCATGCAGCTAACGAGCTACAAAGCCAGGATTTTTTCCTAGATCGTTAGGATCTATCATATCCTATGAGAACCCAGTCTCTTAACCATCAAGTTCTTTAGCCTCTAGATGAGCTGTTTGGAAAATAATCCATGTGAATTTGCCAACTTCAACCATTTTAATTGTCTAAGTCAGTGGCTCCAAAACCTGCTGTTACCAGAATCACCTAGGGAGCCTGGTAATGTAAGATTCTCTGGTCCACTCAGATCCAAATTAGTGTCTCTTAGAACTGGGGCTTGGAATCTGTGTCTTAACATGTTTTCCAGGTGATTCTAATGTATCTAATCTATGGAGCACCATTTGGGAATGAGAGACGGGCATTATCTTTTACTGCCTTCTCTCCTTCTGAGAATAAATTTCCTTCTTAGGGGAGCTTGTTTTGTCCTTCCTTGTTTTCAGACATTCTTCTCGATTATAAGACAGAAGCTTAATAGGATCTGGTAATTTTGTTTTTTGGCATTCAGCTTAGATTATTCTTCACCATTTCTCCATTTATTCAAAGTACAATTTACAGTTGAGGAATTGTATTTTTACTTTCCCCTACCTATGGACCAGAAAGTTGAGATTTCTCTCATACATTTTCAATACACCAATATTTTAGCACGAAGGAAAGTCGTTTTCCATTTAAAACAACTGAAATGAAGACTGAGGCCTTTGTTTTACATTTTCTTGTCAGAGTATACCTAATTGATATAGAAGAATGAAAAATTTTAGATATTGTTCCCATTTTGTCATTTTTATACTTTTTAGTCTCGAAAAATAGGTTAAAGTTTTTCTTCAGCCAAAACCTGGGCCCCTACAAAATGGTAGTGGAGACAAAGTCAGCCTGTTTTGTTGTTTCAGTTACGGTTTTCATGCTACTCCCCAGTCCTGGTGCATTCCCTTAGTGATGGGTCAAGACTTGACCTGAGATGCTCTGATAAGATGATCAACCTTGGCTTTTTTGGGACTGAAGGGCTCCCTGGAATGCCAGATTTTCAGAGCTAAAACTAGGTCAGTCCCAGGGCTGGGGCGGTTAGTCATTCTACTTGTATTACAGCAAGAGGACCAGCAGAGGAATGATTTCTGTTCCCTTCTGTGTTCCTGAGAAGCTGTCAGCAGAGACCCCAGAGTAAGAATAGGTTCATATTCTAAGTCTAAAAACACCAGTTGCTAAAACTATGCTTGGGCAAACCACTGTTCGGTGGTGTGCCTGCTTGGGGCAAGGAAATTTGAGAAATGAAGAAATTATCCTGAAAAGATCTTCTCTTCTCCTTAATAAAATAGAGTTTCTTGGTGTGTATCTGCATGAAATATGTAGTTAAACCTTTTCTGTTTTAACCTCAAAGTGTTTCTGTAGTTCCCTGAGCATTTTAACAGCTGGTTCTTTCACATCAGATGAGCAAGTTTTTTGTACGAGGCCTGAACTGACTGTTGACTCTTGATAGTTGGGACTATATTTCTATTCTTTGCTGCCAGTATTTTCATAGCAAGAATTTGGTGGGTAACAACTCTGTCCCTTCATGAGGAAACACAAGCAGATTTTATGTCTCTCTCACTCAAAGCCAAAAGAACTGACAGGGTGTCATATGTAATTGCTAAACAAATTCATCTTTTACCAAAGGGTCAAACCTGGACTCTTTCATAAGCAAGCTTCTTCCTGGAATGAAAAACACAGTGCATCTTTGGAAGAGTTCTCAGGAAAGTTCATCTCCTTGGGTGCTTTGGGGGAAAATGTTTTGAACCATATATGCATTTCACCAAAGGCACTTAAAGCCTAGATGCTTAGACAGTGCATGACCTCTGTTGAAAAGAAAACCACAGGTCCCAAGTGGAGTCAGTTCTGCTAGGCCACCTCACCAGACTGAGGCGTAATACCTCACCTAATTGCAGTTTCAACCTCCCCCAGAAATACAGTCAGGCACAAATTTTCGGGTCAGCACCAATGAGGTAATCTGTCACATGAACCCTCCCCATCCCCCCAGAAAAGAGATAATCTACATGACAGCCTTCTGTGCTTCTCCTTAAGAGAAAGACCTAAGTGACCTTGCCTGAAATCCCTTCTTTTTTTTTTCTAATAACTTCTTGTCCCACCATTCTTCCTATAAAACCTTCTATTTTGTCCAGCTCAGAGCACCCCTCTACTTTCTAGATGGCATGCCTGATTCACCAACTGCTCAATAAAGCCAATTAGATCTTCAAATGGACTTGGTTGAGAATTTGTTGTTTAACACCATCAATGCTTTAAAACTTGGTTTCAGGCTTTGCAACAACAGTTTTCTAAGCTATTCTACATATCCTTTTGTATTTCCTTTAAAGAGGTGATATATGTGAAAGTGGTGTTTTAAGTTGTAAGGGGTGGAAAAGTAGTTGGTAGATGGTGCTGGGAAAGCATTTGAGGACTTAATTGTGGCATTTGAGGTAAATTTAGACCTCTCACCGTACAAAGGGTAAGAAACCCTTTCCAGCCTTTCTTATGTTACCTGTCAGTCACCCACTCTCTTTGCACCATTTCTTTCTGTGGAGTCTATAATCATGGACCCTAAGTATATATTTATTTGTTTAATGTTCAGTCCTCATTTAGCCCCCTTATCCTGCCCCACGCATTGGACAGTGTTGGCTATCCTTTACTTTGCTAGTTATTTAGTTTCTTCCTGTTTGTGGGAGCATATACTAAGCCCCTCAGAAGTGGGAGTTTATTGTCTGAGTGTGTTTTAGGAGTGTGTTGGGCAGGGTGTTAATTCCTTTAGATGTAAAATAAATTAAGGCTCTCCTGGAGTCAGCAGAGATTTTATATGTCGGCTTCTTTAACCTCCATCACCTGTTATTTGTAGACACATAACCTTCTTGTCATTTACCTTTTCTTCTTTGCCTTAGCTCTCCTACGACTTCCCCTACCTGGCCTCCACCAAGAAGGGTGAGTGAGGAACAATTCTTGAGCCTAGCGCTAGAAAAGGGGCTGGGCCCCATCACACTGAATATCAACCTCAGTTCAATCTTTCCCCACAGGGCCTATATCCCCTTTCGGTGTGCCTGTCTCTTAACTATTTTCCACTGCCCAAATTCTACCTTTTCTTCAATTCTTCAATGTACATCTCAAATGGATCCTTCAGGCGTGGGACATTGTCTTTACTTCTTTGCTTCTCCACCTGCACATAGCCCAAGTCGTGGCACAGAGGGACTTCAGGAAATGCTTGTTGCTTTTTGCCACGACACCTCAAATGCTCTAATTCCCTTCAGTGTCCTGTAAGGTTAGTCTTCCATGACTTCTCTCACTCATTTTTGCATAGCTTCACGTCAACTTGCATCACCTCTTGCAAGTTTCATAATCATAAAATCTGTCATGGAAAATGATGCATTTATTTATGCCCTCTTTCCAGCTTAAGGCAGTTATCTCCTAATGAAAGAGTGTGTGTTCACTGGATGGATGGGCTTATGATTTCGTATCCTCTAGCGTGTTCCCTTTTAGTCCTTCTCAAAAGTCTTGACTCATCCGATCACTCCCTCCCCCACCCATCACAGTTCCTTCACTCACTCTGACTACTCCTCTCCAGTTCTTCAGCTTGACATCATTTCATCTTGTGGGTGGAGTCGTATTCCAGGAATGGCATAGACGCGCAGTGGGAGGAAGTGAAGATTCAGAAGAGCGGGAAGATGAGAGGCACGTCCTCAAGGAGTTCTCAGTATTGTGAGAATACTGTATATTTGAGTTGTAGGTACCTCTTCTCTTTCCTGGATAGGAGGTAGTGGAAGCAGAGTAAAAGTGGAACTCTGAGCATTTTGGAGTATAAGCCAAACAAATATATTTGTTTATTTCCATTGTAAAAAAAAGAAACAAAAAACCCCAAATCAGGTCATTTGCTCCCACAATAGCTAAGGCTTAATTACAGTTTCAACCTACCCCAAGAATGCGACCTTTTAATAGTCAATATGAAATATCCTGATTCGTGGTTCTGAGGTAATCTGTATGATAAAAACTCTGCCCTTCCCTTCTCCCCAAAAGAAGATGTCCTGGCCTGAAATAATCCCTTCTTTTCTTTTGCTCATAACTTCCTTGCCTCCACCTCCTGCCTATAAAAGCCTTCCTTCTGTACAGTCACTGGGGTCATCTCTCTGCCTGCTAGAGAGGATGCTGCCTGATTCATGAATCACTTAATAAAGCCAATTACATCTTCACATTTGCTTGAATTTTGCTTTTTAATACCAATAACATGTGAAGGTGAATCTATAATATAATGTACTATCTGACCACATATGCGATTGTACCATTTTAGATAACAATAGATAATGACAACAACTACAATTGCTGTCATTCACAAAGCATCAATTTTATATCAAGTACCTGTTCCATGTACTTTTCTCACATTGTTACATTGAATTTTCCACAACAACGCTGCAAGGCTGGTATTATGCTTTCCATATTACAATTAAGGTTACTGAGCCTCACAAAAATAAAGAAACTGAGACAAACAGTAGGTGAAGTCAGGATTTGAACCCAGATCTATTTAAATCCAAATTCCATGATCTAATATACAATAAAGCACATTTCCTTCAGGAACTTAACATGGAGAAGCTGTGATTTTAGGACTTCCCCAGTAAAGATAAGGCTTTGAAGGGCTGTTTTATCTTGGGAACTACTTCATAGGTGGGCAGGAGGTCCGATGAGTTGTCCCAACATTGACAAGGAAATTCACCCAGCCAAGGTGAGGGCTGATGGCCAGCTGGACACACTAGGGTGGCTGAGGTCTACTTCTACTGATCTGTTCTTCTGCTGTACTAGCTGTTAAATACTTTGAATATTATCCTTAGGTATTAGACAGAATCCCCCTCCTCAAGGAAATTACAATCCAACTGGAGAAACGGGATATCAACCTATAACACTTTAAACAATGACAGCAGAATTAGATAAAAACACCAACACTCTGTTTACCTCAATTGGTTTTCTTTCTCTTCCCAGCATGTACCCACCATGCAGCAAATTTTTTTGGCTTATTTTCTTATTATTCACTGTTGCATCTGCGGCACCTGCAATACTGCTTGGTCTGTTGAGTAAATGAGTGAGTGTGATAGGTATTTGGAGCAGTAAGTATGTCTGAGTTAGTCAAGAAGAATGTCTTGGGCAAGTAGAGAAGGAGGCAGTTTCGGAGAGAAGAGGTCTAGGCAGGGAGAATGACAGGCAACTGGGTGGGCGGAGTTTAGATAATACTCTTCATGTGTAGGGTTTGTGAGTAAACTACTTTGGCTGGATAAAGGGCGTTCTTGGAGTGGCCAGTTTACATCCAAATGTTTAATGCACAATCTGTAAGAACTTGAAGCATTTAATTTGAACTGACTGCGGAACCCTGCAGAGGTGAAACCTGTGATGGCTGAAACCTGTAATGGTTAATGCCAAAATCCCTCCGCCTTTCCCGTTGCGTAAAAGAGTAGTGTGGATTAAGACATCACTTTTAGGAAACAACAAGTGGAGGTTTCAGAATTTTCTGAGCTGATCCTCAGAAAAGAGTGTCATCCATGAGAAACGTGCAAATGGATAGTGCTGACTCAAATTTTGAAGATGTTGCATGAGATTCTAATATTTTAGAGGTTCTGTTTTCTTTTGGTTCCCCTTTATTGTATCATGACTCTTTCATTTAAAACTGAACAATTTAAAACGAACTTAAAGACAGGCACATGCGCACATAATTGTGCACTTGAAAAAGAATGAATGCATATTTGCACACAGTGAGTGTGCATACACACACAAACACACACACACACACACACACACACAATTTCAAACACACAAGCTCATGCTTCCAGGCACACAGCTTCCTTCAGCCTAGCTTCTATTTCCTCTCATCTGGCAGCTTTCAGAATAATCTTACCCACCTGTTAAATCAGAGAATGTCAAGTTTAATTTATAACAGTGAGTAGAAACAGGATGCTACAGAAAGCATTTTAATTAAAATCCTTTAATTGGACACATGCTTCTTGTGAAAAGGGAGCTGTGGAGAGGGCCTCTTTGTCGGCACCTTTCACTCCAGTTGCCAGAGACTGTTGCAGGAATGGCCTTGCAATTGGAACCAGCCCTCTGGGGTGGTGGAGGCTGGGGGGGAGGTGGAGGCTGAGAGAGGGAAATTGGGAGCAATAGAGGAAGGACAAAGGGGGTGGATGGCCATGGGTTCTGTGCAGAAACACAGCCATGGTGCTTTCCGGAGGCAGTGCTGCCGAAACCTATCAGGATCTTCTCAAATTGGTCTCCCCTTAATCCTTTCCTCATCCTTAGGGTGGGATGGTCTCCAGGGGGAATCGGCATGGACCCCTTGCTTCAGGCACTGGCCTAGGAAATCCTGACGGTAAAGGTCAATTGGTGAGTGTGGGAGGTGGACAGATGACAGTGTGGGGCCAGGGGGAGGCCCAGCCTTTGCACCTGGGGTTCCTTAAATGACAGCACTTAACACTATCCAGCCCGTTCTGCAGGAAAGAAATTGTTGGACTCAATCAGAGCCCAGTTTAAGGAAGGGACTATGTGCTAAAGTTGGGGGCCCAGCTCGGAAACCATCCTGGGAGCTCATGTGAGGTGACAGCCATAGAGCGTGCCAAGAGAACAGAAAGATGTGGAAGTATTTTACTGGAAACTCTCAAAGTAGCTGAGAGAAGTGAGAACTGGAACTAGTTTTAGTGTCAGGTATGTTGCCAAGGAAACAGAAGACCCTAAACTGAGCTCATTAAAGAAGGAGGAGGGTGAATGGGGTTTTAACCCTCTCGGTTTTGCTTTAACTCACTGTGTCAGAAGTGATTCAGAAGGGTCTAAATGACACTAATACTGTCTTGTGAGTGAAGATAACCGGCACTATGACCTCTTGCTACAGAGAAGAGGCACATTTGAAGGAATTTTAGGCGTTATTCATCCATTGCTATTGTTGGGCTCCTAGAGGCACTGGTTGCCAAGGAAACAAGGGTAGACAGTTTTATTTGTTTACAACAATTGGTTCCCTCTAGTGGTATGCTGGTAAACCTTTAATAACTGGCTCTTGGGTGGGGAGAGGTCTGTTTTGCAGTATTCCCCAACTTTCATGTTATAAATATTTTCATCATGGCCAATTTCAAGATACTGATGGCTTAACAACCAATTGGACAAATTTCTGAAATTAAAAAATTGGCTGTTGGAAGCCAGTATGGACTGGTTTCAACATACCGCTGGCTCTTTCCTGCCAGCGTTAAGCTTTCCCGTAGGAGGAGGAAGTTATTTCCCATTTCCATTGACTTTGGGATTGGCCACTGGAGTTTCTTTGGCCAGTGTAATGTAAGCAGATGACACAAGCCACATCCAAGCGAAGGTTTTAAATACACTTGTATGTTTTGGCTCTGTTCTCCCCACCTTCTCTGAGCTTCTGCTCTCCACTCTGAGAATAGCGTGTGGCAGTTAGTGGCTGATCTTTCAGCCTGGGTCCCAGAATGAGAAGACGCATGGAGCCGCTGAAGCTGAGTTGTTCTCAGAGCAGAGCTACAGCCAGACTGCAACCCTCGGGTGATGCTAATGTTTTGTTTGGGGAGAAATTATGCTCAGAGACTGAGTTTGTCTTTGGCAGCTAACACAGGTTCGTGGTGGGGATTTCACCAGCCAACAGCAAACAGGATACTGTCTTTTAATGAACTAATAAAGAAATCACAGACCCCCTCATCAATAAAAAAATCATCACATTGTTGTTCCAGGCAAAAGGAGATAAAAAGAATAGAGTCCAAATGTAGTTGAGGGGTACCTTTGCACAAAATGATATTCAGGAGACACACTTATCCAACTGAGAACTGACATAGAGCCGCCAGCACAAAAGGAAAAATCCTTTGTTGCTAAAGCACACTGTTGGGAATCACGGGGCCGGTCTTGACTAGCAAGAGGGGCTTCTTCCCCAGGCGATGTCGCTTTTACTACTGCAGGACCTAATTACCCCCCTCTTGAGAGAGCCATCGTAGATCAGCAAAAAGTTGCCTTGCCCAGACTGAGCCCTGCTGGATAGTTCTCGCAAACCCAGTATTTACAGTCAAAATGTCCCCTTGCCAAGTTGTTTCTACATATGTTTTTTATTGATAAGCCCCCAGTGGGGCCCCTCAGCAACTGAGCTACAGAGTTCTTAATCCAGGAGATGATGATATCCTGACACAATTTACTTCATTCTTATATCAAAATAACTTTTTTTGGTCTTTGTCATAAATAAGTGGATCAAAACAACTCCATTTAATTCATAAACAAGTGGTTTTGAAATCATATCAAAACAAAACACAACAGTGAGCAAAGAAATAAATGTTTGTTGTTACAAGGCACTGACATTTTGGGACTGAATAATACAGAAACCTTCACCTAATCAAAAGCATCGAACAACCATTGGTATGTAGCAAATAAAATGGAATTACAGCTACGTCATGTAAAGGAATTAGAAGTTCTCAATGCTGAAAGAAATCTGAAAGCCTAATCATTTCAACAATTATATGATGCTTGAATCTCCTTTAAAACATCCCAGACAAACCTTTGTCTGCTATAGATGTCCTCTTTATAGATGAAAACCTTTCCAGTGATGGGGATTCTTTTGCCTCTTGAACTCTCAAGTCTGTACCATCTGTGGCAGTTGTAAATGTTGGAAGACTCTTTCCTAAGTGCACCAGAAGCCTTTTCCTTTTGTCAGACATCTCATAGCCTTAGTTCTATTGCAAGGTGGCATGAAGAATTCAAATATTTTCCTGCAGGGGAACTCTTCAGATATTTGATGAAAGTCTGTATTATTCACATTTAATATTCCCTCCTTGTCAAACTCCTCAAAATTCTGAGGCAGAAAACTGCAAATCTAGAATTTTTACTTAGTAAAAGTATTAGTTTGAGTGAAATACAGATATTTTTCAGACAACTAAGCCCTTCTCTTGACATGATTTTGACGCTGTCACCATCTTGGCCCATGCTGTCTGAGTATCTCCACCTTGTACATACTGACATGAATGACTTATTGGAAGTACAGAGGGGAAGTACAGACTCAGTTATAGGTCCAAGAAACTAGAAGTTGAAATGTTAATATGCTTCAGGCAATAGGAGATATAGCTTAGACCCAAGAAAGGGAAGAGCTGAAATGCACTTTGCATAGCGCCAATACCTGGAAGAGCAGAGATGAAGCAATTGCCCAGAAGGCAGCAGAGTATATGAAAGGATAGGTATCTGGATGAGAGATTAAGAAACACGGAGGTTAGAATTAAAAGGATAATGTTTATCTAATAAGAGTTCCAAAGAGAGAAAATGATGAGACTGAGGGAAAGGTGATATTCAAAGATAAATGATAGCTAAGATTTTTTTTCAAATGAAAATCCCAGATGTCAACATTTCTTTGAAGAAGAACGAGAAAAATATACTCATACCTTAAAGTAAAACTGTATCACAAAGAATAGAATGAACTGATTCAACGCTCACTTTTAAGTAACCAGAGATCAAGGAAGTTGTCCAAAAGAAAAATTAGATAAAGAAGTCAATAGATTAAAACCCTCAAAAAGTTAAGGAAAACCCCAGAAATCCCTTCAATCTAGAATTCTAAAAGGTTATTCAAGAGTGAGTATTGACCATTCACAGATCTCACTAAAAGAACTTTGGAAGACTGGTTTTCAGAAAGAAGGAACTTAGAAGGAAGGGAAAGCTGTAAGAAGGAAGAGAATGGAAAGGAATTAGTAAACATACATATATAAAGAAAAATCACAAAGTATGGGAAGTAGGTACCATATCTAAGTCACTTAGGGTCCTGCTTTTTTCTGGAGGAGAGAGGTATTGATTAACTTTAGACTTTGTTATGTCAAATATACATGTTAAAACTGGTAGGTGCTAATGAAAAGAATAGTGATAGAAGGTGTAATATCCAGAGAAGTAGAAAAAATTTTAAAAATGCAAATCCAAACCATTATATTTAATAAAAATATAAAAATACTGAGGAAACGAATACATACCAACTGTAGGTTATTGGATTTTTGGAAGAAAGAGGAGGAATGGATGTAGTGAGGTGGGTGGAGGGAGGGATTCATCAATCTTATTTGCAACATTTTATTTATTTAAAAAATATGAAACAAATCTGGCAAATGTTGATGTATTAAGTCTGGAGAGTGGTACATTATTGCCTGTTAATTTTTTTTTCACTTTTTGTATGGTTACACATTTCACAATTAAATATTCTAATAATCGAGAGTAAATCCAAATAGTTACAAGCCTATGAAACAATACTAAAATTCACTAGGAGTCAGAGAAATACAAGTTCAAATAATAATGAGATATTAATTTAGACCATCAGGTTGGCAAGATCTTGAAAAGAGCTCTAGTAAGAATTGCTGAAAAAGATGTATGGAAAAAGGTAGTCTTTTCTGTTGGAATCATTATGACTTTATCAAAAATTAAAATAAAGACACATAAACTCCTTTAATTAGCAAATTCAGTTCTGGAAATCTATCTCATCAAAATAAAGGAGATTTATTCAGTACTGTCTGAATGGGCAAAATTTGGCAACAAAACAAATGGCCATACTTACAGGTATAATTAAATAAGTGGTATATTCACAAACTGGAATGTTGTGCAATAAATAAAAAAGAATAAAGTTATCAGTTTCCTTGAAGATTTTTATAAAGAATTTTATGAGAAAGAAACAATATATAGAAAATATATGATTAGTATGACCCCATTTTGTAAAAAAAATAAAAGATTTCTTGTATGTGTGTGAATTTATAGGTCTGTATATGCATTCATAAGATCATATGAGGCTATAACAGTAGATGAATAGAAAGTGGTTATATAGGTGGGCTTCTTGAGTGTGTGTAAAGATAATGTGGATAGAGATGGGGATAAAAGGATGAAGCACAGCCAACCAAAAAAAGGGGGTAGAGAACAAAAAACCCCATAAAAAAGCCAGTGTGTATGATAATCATAAGTTATATAAATTTATATTAAATTTATATATATAATTACAAAATTAAAAGCACAGAATTCAATGATAAAAGATCATAACAGTCTTTAAGTACCTTGTTTGACATACACCCTCAGCTTATGCCTCAGCGATCACTATGACCTGACCTTTTTTCTAGCTTTTTATCCTATGACCTTATGCCATTCAATAGCTGCCTCTTCCCACCCTAAACACTCTTGCTCTTTTATCTGGGATATCTTCTTTACCTAGTTGAATGAATGATCTATGTATACTGGAATGAATTGAATTAAATTAATAAAATTTGCAGTGTAGTTGAGAAACTGAATTGAGACAATTGAGACAGAAGTCAACAATGGAGCCACTGAGTCTGAAAACAAATCATGTATATTTATTGGAAGAGACTTGTTACCAATGGAGGAAACATGTTGGAGCTAGTGGGAAGTACAACTTGATAAATTGGGTGAGACTGATTATAAAACATCTGGAATGGTAGAGAAGACTGCCCTGGAAACAGTATTCACCAGAAAGCTTCTGCATGATTTTGAGTAGTGAAAGGAAGAACTTCATTAAAGAAAGAACTTAAGATTTGTTATCAGTAGTAATCAAGACAGGGAAGAAACTGAATAGTGTTGGTAATTCAGATACTGGCTGTTGAAAAATTGGCATGGGGAAAGAAAGGAAGGACAATGTGACGGTAAAGGGATATTGGCTGGAAGTCAGGAAGGAATCCAACATGAGTTCATTTGAACTGAGTAATTAAGAAGGTGTCACTGGGAAATGGTTTAGAATGATATGTATATACAAACACACACTGGTTAAATAAATAATAGTTATTGCTGTGTGGTATTGATATTATCTATCCAGCACATCCTTACAGAACTCTTTGATTTCTTTTTAATTCAATACAGTAAAATGTGCAAATCTTACTGTAAAGACTGATGAATTCTGATATGTATACACTCATGTAAACATCACCCTGATCAAGATACTAATTTTTTTCCTTCACCTATTTCACCCACCTCCAGCTGCCAGTGGTAACCACTAGTCTGTTCTGTAGAGTTTACTTCAGTCTTGCTTGTTTGTTTGTTTTGATTTTTAGATCTCCCATATAAGTGAAATTATGTGGTATTTGTTTTTCTCTGTCTGACTTATCTCACTTAGCATAATGCCCTCTAGGTCCATCCATATTGTTGCAAATGGCAAGGTTTCATTCTTTTTATGGCTGGGTAAGACTCCATTGTAAATATGAACCATCTTTTCTTTATCCATTCTTCTATTGATGAACATTTAGGTTGTTTCCGTATTTCAGCTATTGTAAATAATGCTGTGATAAACATAGGGCTACATGTATCTTTTTGCATTAGTGATTTTGTTTTCTTTGAGTAAATTTCCAGAAGTGGAATTGCTGGGTCATATGGTATTCCTATTTTTAGTTTGTTGAGAAACCTCCGTACTGCTTTCCATAGTGGCTGCACCAGTTTGCATTCCCATTGGCCTGTCTTTGATTTCTTTAACCAGAAGTGGATGGTGCACATCTACACCAGGTCCTCCACCTTCAGGTCAATTTCATATAATCTAATGATGTGCTTTAATGCTTTATTCCAGTTCATGTTGATCTCTGCTGCATGCAAGCCTAATTTTTGAACTAGAGTTGATCTACTAATCAAGGCCATTTAAAAATTCTGTCCTTCAAAGTCGTGCAGAGATCAGTTTTAAAAAATAGAATTTTCTATCAAAACATCATGGATTTCATGAATTGAACTGTCAGTTATTTATTTTCCTACTAGGTGCTATATACACATATAATATTATACACATATTTAGAACTTCTGGGAAGCGTCTTTCCTTGAATGTAGAATGGTTAACTCAAATGTTATTTTCTTTAAGAGTGGGAGGGTTTTATATACATGCCTGGCTGAGTGTCGCCTAGGATGCTCTGTGCTAATAATTAGGAATTCTTTCCTTATGGTACAATCCTTTCAGATGTCTTCCTGGCTGCAGTATCAGCAATATAAGGTTATTCAGTTAATATTTTATTGGGAGCTTTTTGTTAATGATTTAATTTACACCAAATGTGGCTTACGTCCATTTAGTGGAAGTATATGTAATTTATACAGATATCTGAGCCATCTTGATGGCCAACTTATCAGTGTAGACCAAAAATCTACCTGGAGTCAGAATTAACCCTAGTTGCTCTTATTTCTGGCTTCTTTCTTTTTACCATGGAGACATGGCTTTCTTTGAAAAAAATATCTGGGAGCAAATTCTATGCATTAACTTCTAAAGCTCAAATAATATTTGTGGAAGTGGGTGCCTTGTACTCTGGAAATTGAGGTCTTCTTTCCTGTGCTGTCTTGATGGAGAAAGAGACACATTTCTTTATGATCTAACAAA
This sequence comes from Smutsia gigantea, assembly GCA_032199065.1. Taxonomy (NCBI): domain Eukaryota; kingdom Metazoa; phylum Chordata; class Mammalia; order Pholidota; family Manidae; genus Smutsia; species Smutsia gigantea. Next base: position 88,504 of record JAVSCE010006899.1, on the reverse strand, counting down.
TAATTGAAGCTGAATACTAGGAAGAAATTGTTTTAAGGCAAAAATTGCAGGGTTTAATCTTATGTTAAAATGTCTTTAAAAAATAAGAAGTTGGTATTTACTCCAATTCTGAACAATCATAAAACACATATTTTTACACTCTTCCAGGTGTTGAATTATCTTCCCCTTCAAATGTGGGCATGGATGACCACATAATCAAAATATGTAACTTGGGACCAGAGGGCCATTTTTTTTTCTGAATCATCCATTAGAGGTAGAATACTCATACTCGGTGTATAAACACTTAGACCTCGGGATTCATGTACAGGCAATCTGAGTGAGGTGAGGTGACCTACATGAGGTCATAAACAAGTTGTGGGCCAGCACAGACCTTTGTTTTCTAGGTGTTTCATTCTGTATGTCTTCCGTTAGAGCCATGATTCTTATAGCACTGTCCTGAAAGGTCTCCAGGCAGCCTGAAGGTGGTCTTAGGTAGCATTTATGTTTTTTATAATATAACATTTGACGCTACTATTGTAAATTAGAGATTTACTTTTGATGTTTAATGAAACCTAAACATATTATTTGAGACCCAGAAAAGATACAAAGTCACAACACCCTACATCATATTTGGATTTTTCTCAATATAGGATAATCAGCCCGTCTTAACCCTGCTGTGGTTCACAGGCTAATGACCAATATTCCTGATCCAGACTAAGATGCATCTTTTATGGCATCCAAATTTGAAAGTTGGTTTTAGTATCCATAGGCTTATTAATGTCCTACAGTAATTTCTAAGATCTTTCAATATTCTGAGATATTTTGAAAGTCATACCGGGCATATCTGACAAAAGACTTAAGGCATTATGGAGAGGATATCTCACCTATTCTTATCCATTTCATGATGCCCAACATGGATATAAAGCACTGATCATTTAATTTCCAGTGGTCTCCATATAAAAATTATTTAGGGTATGAACCCTTTTCAGCAACATTGCTTGTCATTCACATCACTTTATCAAGTCCTAAGGGACCTGAGCCTACATTGAAGAAAGTTAATTCCCACTTTCTTTTAGAATAAGCAACATCAAAACAAGTACAATAAAAAATCAAAAACTCTAGCCAACTGAACAGGTCTTTTGGAAATCCAGTGCTTTGCTGCATCTGTTTCTGTCACTCCTTTCTACCTCATTTAGCTGGTAGGTATGGCCATTGAGAAGAATGTTCAATTTCAAACCTAACAAAGCCTATCTCTTTTAATTAGGGGCTGTTAATAATTGAATATTTCCATCCTGGAAGATCTCAAAGCCCTTGAAGATGTTCTCTATGCTCAAATACAAGCTCATTATTAGAATCATTTTACCTTATAGTACATGTGTCTACATTACAGGTAGAATACAGCAGCTGTTTAAACCTGAAAGGATCCCCAGGACTTGAAGACAGGGCATGAAGAATTCTGTATCCTATTCTTTCTATAGTTTAAAGAGAGAGAGCTGGAATATATTGTTGCCAGATTGGAATCTGCCTAGCCTTCTGAATGATATTACCAATCACTAGGAGTTGAATAAATACAATGATCAAGGTCATGTATTTGGGGCTTTGCAGCACACATAGGTAGGAGATGGGGAAGAGGGGATTAGAGCTACCTACTACATTCATCCTCACCGAGTAAGTATGTGAGTCCAGAGCAATTCAGAGGCAGATTCTATACAGTCAGTACACAGAGGAGTGCTGATAGGTGAAAGGTGGTGGAAAGAGTTCAGGACTGTGAATATGAAGACTTGGGAGTCCTTCATCACGTGTGAAGACAAAGCCCTGTAGGTCAATTCCAGGGAATTTAGTCTCAGACTCTAGATGGAAAACAAAAATCCAATCAAATGGGAACTCTGGAGTCTAGAATTTTTTTTTGAATTTCATGGGGTTTTTTTTTGTGTGTGTGTATTCTTCTTGACTTTTCTGCCCTGTAATTAAGAAATGATTCATTATTCTAATAAAAAAATTTAAAAATATTAAAAACTAATAACTTCAGCTCACTATCCGTAGTTAATATTTAGATGAATTTCCTTGTAGGGTTTTATATGCATATGAAGAATAGAAGTAAGGAGGAAGTCCTCTATTTCTGATCTTCCCAGGCACAAAGAGCTAGACTGTGATTGGGGCTGTGTGCTCATCGTCATCATTCAAATATAATATTTTATTTAGTAGAAGAGGAGCTTAGGAGCTAGAACATATCATTGATGATAATAATCTACAGTGAATTATATGGAGAATTTTTTCGGTTCTTCAATACCCTTTTATAGATTTGCTTTATGGTTTTGTAAGTATTTATACATCAGGGTTTGGTTGGGATAAAAATAGGACAAAAATAGTTTGAAACTCTGAAGTAATGGGGAAATTATGATTTTATTTGGTGTGCACAAAAAATATACAAAGTTTTAACATCACTCTTTCATACTTCTTTGCTTTTTGACTTTTTGTGCTTTTGGGAGGGAGGGTGGTGGGGAATAGGTTTTGTGAAATGGTTAGTACCAGTTTAGAGGGGCTCCAATTTAAAGCTAACTTATTTCTGCCTCTTACATTTGGCATTCAGGCGTTATGTGTCCTTCTTAGTGCTGTTATCTATCCAAAATAAATATTTGGTAGATACTTCTATTTTCATCATTTTCTTGGCAGTGGATTTGGCTGTAACAACCAGAATTAATCAGGAAGACAACAGATATAATGTATTGATGACAGCTCAAGCTAATTATAAAACCTTAGTTATGCCCCTAAGGGTCCTGTTTGACCAGATTCTTACTATGTTTAAACTGACTCAAGATGTTCACTTATCATTTCAGGTGCTAGTAAATGTGCTAAATGGTGTGGAATTTTATGACTATCAAAGGTCAAGTTTCAAGAGTTTTCTTTTTAAAGGAAATTTCATGGAATCTAAAATGTGAAGCACAGTCATTCTGAATTCATTGGCAACCAGACTGGCCTAAAGGTGAACCCTCATTTCCCCAGGGGCTTCAAGTCCAAGAGGGGAAAATCCCCTCTGGTTGCTCTCCCTTTTGCTAGGTTTCAGTTATAACAGAGAATCTTTTCACAAAATGTAGTCAATTTGTATTTCAGGAATTTAAAACATATTTCATCAGCTCATCTGGACATGGGAAAATCTTGTATTCTTCCCTGAGTGACCTGGCGCAGTGTTTTGGCACACAGAGGACTCACACACAAGGCAACCACCTCAGCTTCCCTGACACTCAGAAGGATGGGTCCAAACCTAGAAGCATTTTGGTTGGTAAGCTATGTTCAATGTGCCCAAGTTCAGGCATGAAAACAACCATTCACACTTAGAGATGAGGAAATGGGGCAAGACAAGGGGAAGAAGGAAGACAGATGATCAGTTGAGAAAAGAAAAAGAGATACAGATAGACTTATTTGGTCAAAGTTTAATGAAGTCAAAGACTTATACTGGTGAGTTAATTCTTGATTTCATTTGTTTTCATTCTCAGATACTCTGTTATCCCCTGTGCCTAACTTGAAGTCACATATCTTGTAAAGCCTGGACATAATGCAGGTCCAATCTTCTAACATTAAATAATATCCCAGACCAATATTTACTCTGGTGGGATGACAATTCTGTAAACACAAGCAAAATCTGTTACTTGGTAGTTACAGTTGTTTCTATTAGCTGTGACTCAGCTCTTGGCTTCACAATAGCCAGGGGACTCTGTAAGTGTGGGGAGCTGGAGGACTCTTGGAAACACAGGCCCAATGTAATAAAACAGTATCCAAGAACATCATCCATGCTCCATAGTAATGATTCTTTATGACATATGGAAAGTGTTCAATACAGAGCCTGGCACATAGTAGACTCTGTAACGTTGGTTTCCCTATAATCATCATTGAAGTGGGATTCAGCATTAGGAGTAACTTGGCACTTCAGCACTAGGAGTAAATTATTTTTTGCCAGATTTGATTACCAGACTATAATTCCTGGAGGTTCTGTGGTGGATGTGTCTTTGTTATCAGTATGGATAATAGCATGGAGAAGTCACTCAATTATTTGTTGAAAGAATGAATGAACTAATACATGAATATAGGAATGATTGAAATCAGGGTTTGAGTGGGGGCATAATAAGGTATGTAGGTATTTTTTTTTCTGGACTCTAGTGTCTCTTGGACATGTTTTAATTTTGCTCTGCACTTGGAGATAGAAAAGTGTCTGTCTTATCTGTGAGGCTCATCCGAGGCTGGGAAAGGAAAAGGGAAGTGTCCAGGTATCTGGGAACCAGAGCCAGTTAGTGAGGATACAGGAAAGAGTGCCGGGAATCTCTGTGAATTTTCAGTGTAGGGCTGGATACTAGGATTTGGAAAAAATAGCTTTTCCGAAGAATTTGTAGGGTTCTTTGAAGAACTATGATTCTTCACAGTTAGGGAGAATCATAATATGTTTCACTGACCCACTGACTGGTTTATCATTTATCCAGCTTTATTCATTTCACAAATATTTATTGAGTATTTACCAAATGTTAGACATTTCGTTACTTACCAAGATACAACAGTAAACAAGACAAATACAGTCCTTTAAAGCCTAGTTGAAGGAAGAAAGCAAAAGGACCCCATTTAAATTTTTTGGTTTTCACTCCAAGTTCTGTATGCTGTAGTTTCTTGCCAGAGACAAATGTCTCTGAAGTAGGGCTCACTCTGTGAAGGGATCTGCTGAGGGAAACAGTGATCTATTACCTAGGCTCTCGGTCCAATTAAGAGCCCTTCCTGCCTTCCTCCCTGCTTCTTCCCTCTCCCCCTCCTCACCTGCCCTCTTCCTTCCTTCCTTTCCCTTTCTCTTCTTTCCTCTTTTTTTGGTGTATGTAGAATTTCTAACTGTACAAATGGATTTTCCTCTAAAGTCAAAGTATGAAACCATTTGGTTGCCTGGTATAGTATGTGGGCAAGACATTCCATGAGAGCATTCACTGGTAATGACATGTGGCTGACATGGAGGAAAGAGATGGAAGCAGTTATTCTAGCAGAAAGGGAATATGGTAGCACTGTGGCCGGTTCTGGCAGGAAAAGGGAGACATGGCAAAGGAATTGTATGATGATCTCCATGTTTTTGGAAATCATAGTCTGTGAGCTACGTATCTTAGGTCATAATTAATTCAAATGGGGATTATTTCCTTGGAATGGTTTTCAGTGATCTTGAGCAATATTTGGTACCACCGAATTGCAGAACCTTGGAAAAATTTGAACACCCTCCGTAATCCTTGAAACTCACTGTCCTGGGATTTGACTTAAAAACACTCTACACAGCCAGCTTTTAGTCATTTGTGAGAATACAGGCCAAGGTTGGTACTCTTTTTCTGCCCGTTTGGGACAATTCCAGGTGGTGTAAAGGACCAGCAGAAGCATGGTGGCAGTAATTTATATCTGGGCCAAGTGTGGTTTTATGATTGCATCTCCACAAACTCCATGCTATCTCCTCTATCTCTGTCTTCCTACTGATACTACTTTATATGAGAGCTGTTAAAGGTCTAATAGAGCACAATAGCATGTGTAAAAGGACCATTCATGAAAAGGCAAAAAAATAAGTTATAGTCCCTAAAATGTTACATTTCTTTCAAAACCAGTTTTTAACTGCACTTTATTTTAGGACCCATTACGCTTCTTTGGCTAATAAATCCTGCTTTCTGTAATTCTCTCTGAACTGCTGTGGGATAAGTGTGAGTCCTGGAAAAATGGTGATGTCAGGGGTTTGACTTCCACTTCTCTGGAAGCCTCTCCCATCTTTTTTTTTGTAGAGTCTTTCCATTTTCTATTAGTTGCCCAACCTCTATGAAAGTTTCTTCTCAGGAAAAGATCTGTCACCAATCATTCACACCTTGATGCAAATTTAAACCAGTATGTTGTCTCTCCCTGGGGTGTATGCACTTTAAGATTTTCCTCTAATTATGTAATAGCATTTTGCCTGTTTCTAGAAGAATTTAGCTCTTCTTACCAAGCAGTTGGATTGGTATTTTACTAGGGCAAAGCATTCTTTGATGTCCCTGATATTCCATGGAACAGTTTTTATGTATAAAAAAGGCTGGCTTTTCCCCTAAACCAACCTTTAGTTTCCACCTTGAACACAGACTGAAGACCTGAACTAACCCTGACTTAGGGTCCATCATAACAGGAGTACTTATCTCTGTAATGAGACAGAGAATTCTAGGGAGTAGGATCTGTAGAAAACTATCTTCTTTGCTTAAATGATAGATAGCCTCCAAGATAGGCCCCCCAAATCCACACTTCCTAGAATCCGCACTCTCATGTAGTGTCCTCTCTCATCAGAGCTGGCTTTGTGTGACCAATAGAATTTGGTGGAGGTGAAAGCTTGTGACTGCTGAGGCTAGCTCATAAAAGGCATTGCAGCTTCCATTTTGTGTCTTAGATCTCTTATCCCGGGAGAAAGCAGCTGTCATATGTCCACTCAAGCAGCTCCATGGATATGCTCATGCGGAGGGAAACTGAGGTTCCCACCAACAGCTAGAACCAACTTGGCGACCATGAGATCAAGCCACTTAGGAAGTGGCTCCAGCCCTGTTCTAGCTCTCAGAGGAGTGCTACCCTAGTGGACATCCGACGGCAGCTGCATGAGAATTCCTACAACTACCAGTTGAGTCCTTTCTGAATTCTTGACCCACAGAAACCACAACAGATAATGAATTTTTATTGTTGTTTAAAACCACTAAGTTTTTAGGGGTAATTTGTTACTTAGCACCATCTCTTAGCCTTCCAACACTAGTCACTTACTCTGGAAATCGATATGAAAGGCTGGCAACAAGCTTGCCCCAAAGTAAGTTACAATTTTTTTTCTAATGGGATAGGCTGATTCAACCCATGGTAATTTGGCCAAATGTAATTTCTTATGAAGTAATTTGACCAATATAATAATTTGTTGAACTATAAATAGCCTGTATCTGGGTTCAACATATGGTTTATTTTGGTACATCATGGAGAGAATTTTTTGCAACTCCTTATGAATCTTCAGGAATTTTCAACTGTCTTTCAGGATTTGGGGAGGTGCTACTTTTATTTGCTTTTATATTTCTCTTTCTCAAATGACTGGGATATATTTTGACCAAATTGTCATTGAACCACTCTGTTTCAACAAAATTGCTTTCAGTCTAATTGTTTTTGGCTAAATCATCAGGTGGTAGTATTTTTTTATACCTTACCTCTCATTGATCTGTAACTTTAAGAAACGTATTCTGTAAAGTTCCATAAACACCAAAGCCTTTATATTAGAATTAGTCAATGATAGGGGATGTGATAGGCAGCCTCCAAGATGATCTTAATAAGCCCAAGTATTCATGCTCTTGTGTAATTGTCTCTCCTTGATTGTGGTCTGGACTGACGGATCGACTTCTACTGAATAGAATATGGAAGAAGTGTTGCAGTATAACTTCTAAGTTATGCCCTCCCTTTATAACCTTCTAAGATTAGATTATAAAAAGCATTCCATTTTGGGAATACTCTTTTGCTGTCTTTTAGACTGCTCACCCTGGGAAAAGTCAGCTGCCAGGTAATCAGACATCCCTGCCGAAAGTCCTCAGTATGAAGATCATATAAAAAGCACGTTGAGACTAGAGAGAAGACTGAATAGTTGGACTAGTAATCATTTTTCTGTTTCAATAACAACAAACCCCTCAAATAGTGAGACCAGGCCTTCCTGAGGACAGGTGGAGAGCCTTGTTGGTGTTTGCTGGGTCCTGTCTTACACAGGGGTTCTCAGTGGGTCAGCAAACACTGGGCCTAGCAGAATTCTTGGTGTGAGGGACTATGTCCTGCCAATAGTCACATGAATGAGCGTGGAAGTGGATCCTTCAAAGCCTAGCCTTCAGGTGAGACCATAGCCCTGGCCTATGACTGCAACTTTATGAGAAAACTGACCAGGCCAAAGAAACAGTGAAATAATAAATGTTTGTGGTTTTAAGGATCTAAGTTTTAGAGTAATTTGTTGTACAGTAAAATAAATCCATAGAGGGGACAAGAGAGCTGAATTCACAAGAGTGCCCTAAAAGGTAGATTTATATTCTGTGTTTTATACTTTCTGTAAAATCGAGACTTATTCCTGACTTTGGTAATTCAACTTGTTGGGGTTCATTACCAGTTCTTCCCTCTTCCTTCCCACTCCTTCCTTGACCTTGTCACCTAACATAACATTTGCTTCGTGCTACAAACCCACCTTGTCTCATTCCACCTCCTTCTACCTCCTTCCTTGTTTTTATTCAAAGTAAAGGACTGATAAAGTGATTGAGTTAAAGGGAGACATTAAAGCCCCTGTACAGATGCTCTTGGGAGTTATGTGGCAGAATGTCCAAGAGAATGTGCCGGAGCCCTTGGAGTCTGGGCCAAAATATGGCTGATGACACCCAAGATGGCACGCAGGAGCCAGGGGATAGTGGGGAGGGGCCCAAGTGGCCGCTGTTGTTTTTATGACTTGGCTTTGGTGACAGTTCAGGAAAGATATATGTGCCGTTCTTTTGGGGCAGGATTTTGGTTTATTCTTAGAATCTGAAATCGTTTTGATTAGCAGTAAAGCTGAGTCAGGACTGCTTCCCCTTCTCCAGAATCACCTCTGTTCTTCATTTCTTGGCTCAAGGGCAGGAGGGGTTGCTGAGCGAACAACATCCATATTTCCCCTGAACGCATCTGAAGGAGGGACAATGCCTTCTAAGGCACCACACCCCGACTCTCTTTGTAAGTCTCAGAACATACGTCCTGAGAAAAATTCTTCCATTTGTAGTTACTGGAAAAGTAAGAGGCGCCCTCAACACTAGTTGATAGCGGCATTCAAAAGACACCTATAAGGCAGAAACTCAGAAGGGAGGAGTTTTCTAATGACATTGATATTCCTTGGTGGAAACTAAACCTCTAACCCATAACCTTCCCACAGAGAAACTCTTATTAAGGGATTACAAGGATTACTGAGATGGCAATCACTAAAAGTAAAAAGGCTAACCACTGATCAGGTATCTCTGACCAGGCTTAAGTTCCCAGGATACTGTGCACAGAAGTCATCTTTTTGAGAAGGCAGCTCTTTTGTTTCCTCTGAAGGTAGGACTGGAAGGAATACTCCTAAATATGCCTCAGGGCTGGCTGTAGGACGTCAGTATTTTCCCCCACAGGACAGAGCACAGCATCAGGACGCCAATCAGATTCTGTCTGATTCCAAGACTGTCCTCAATGGCCAAAGGTCTTTGCATATTAGATGGATTCTGATTTGGGTTGCATCCATAGAACCCTTCTTTTCTAGCACCTAACCTATAGTGACAATCATTCAGAACTAAATAGGATGGGAGGGTGAGGCCAGAATCAAAGAGAATAAAGAAGCCAAGAAAAGGGACACAGGACAAGACAACAGTAGCAGAAAGCTGCAATCTCTTCTCTTTTCTCTTCCCCTCCCATTTTGAGGAACTTTTACTTTAGATTTCCCTCCGAATTCAACAGTGGACTAAACACACCAGTTCCAAGCTCCAAGGCGTCCTCCTTATTTTAATTCCTGTTAAGGAGGAACTTGATAAAAAGATGATATAAAAAGACTGAATAGTTGGGCTAGCAATTGTTTTTCTGTTTCAATACCAATAAACTCCCCAAACTATGGGTCAGGTCTTCCCGAAGTCAGGTGGACAGCCCCAGCATTTGCGGGGTCCTGAACAAGGGATCTTACTGAGTTAGCAGACCCTGGGAAGAATCCTTGAGGTGAGGGAAGATTGGAAAACACGGAGCTCATGCTCTAAGGCCATGTGAATCTCAGCTGGGCGACACTAGACGACATAAGCGGTACACGTGAATAATTGTTTCTGTTCAGAAGAGCATGTCCATATTTCGAGTAAAGCAGAGTGATTAAATCTTTTGTTTACATTTCTTTTGATTTAAGGTTGATAAAACTGTTGAAGTGCTTAAGAAAATGATCAAGCAAACAAATGGACACACTAACAAAGCAAACAAAAGTAGCATTGTGGCATGAAATAGAACTTGCATCGAGGAAAAAGCCCTGTATTTTATTTAGTTCACTGTACAATAGATGTACGTTTTGAAGCACAAACGTGTTTTAAAATTTCTAGTAGCTCCATTAATAGAATAAATGGCAGGTTAAGTTAGTTTTAAGAATACATTTTATTTCACATAATATGATAACAATATACAATTTCAGCATGTAATCAGAAGGAAAAATTATACTTATTTCTTGTATACGTATATGTGTTTACACTAAGTCTATACGTATTTCTTCTTAGTCTTTGAAACTCAGTGTGTGTTTACACTATGGCACATCTCAGTTCAGATTAGCCACATTTCAAGTGCTCAATACAACATGTGGCTGATGGCTACTATTTTGGACAGTGCAGTTCTACACTATCTTGGCCATTCACTCATTGTATGACCTCGGCTAAGCCAATTTCTCTTCTATGGCTTATTTTTAGACATCTGTAAAAAAAAAAGACTGGTCTACATTATTCTTTTTCAGACGTTTTAGCATAAAATATCAATATCAATATTTAAGCATAAAATACATAAAATATCAATACCCAAGGAAATGATACAAATGGGTAGGGTTTAAATCATAATGATTGGGCATGCAATTGCTATTTGTATGATTTATTTGTGAATTCCACAATCTTTAGAGTCCCTTTTAGGACTAGAATTCTCTTTAATGACTGACCACACTTTGTTTTGCCCACATTTGTCCAACATTAACCACGCGCCACATCTTGACTCCATCTTCTCCAATCATTATGCCACTTGGAACTAGGAGAGGGAAAGAAAAGCAAGGAGGGGGGACATGAAGGGAAAAACTGGGGTTAAAGAGGGAAGCAGAAATAGAGAGGAAAGAGGAAGAGTGAAAAATTTGGGAGGGGAGTGAAGAAAGTAGTTTATACCTGCTTAGATATTATGGAGACAAATTAAAACCACCAAGACCAGAGGAGGGTCACTGCTTCATCTCCTCCCATCCTTAAGCCTCAGGGACCCTTTCATAATCCCCGACTGCTGAGAACTACACAGTTTAGGGCTATGTTTGCTGAAAGAGACATATACCTTGGATCGTCACTCTCTCCTGTCATTCTTTTGTTGTGTTATTCAACAGATACATAGTGCTCATTTGTTATAAAACAGATCCTGTGCAGGTGCTGGTAGCATACAGACATTTGTAATGGGTCAGTCCAAACAGCCTATCCCATCTCTTTACCTTGCATCCCATCTTTATGAAGAGTGACATCACCGAGTGCTTCCATCTGGGTGGACTGTGCTGCAGTTATGCCTGTGGGATCACAAAGTGGTTGGCTGAACCAGGACTAGGGCTCCTCATCATGGAGTCCCATGGAGACTATTAGTGCCCACCACTATCCCTGTGGCCCTCTGCATTGCCCAGTCTCTCGCACAGTCAGTAAGCCTTGTGAATAGTGTAGCCTATGAGTTGTGAGGTGATGCTTGTCTCTTCAGGGCTGAGATGGTGAATATCTGACATCCTTTCTTCATACTCTCTTTTCCTCGCATCTAACCACTAAACCATGCCTGGGCCACACAAGGGAGACAGCCTATGTCCCTGAGCTGTGCTTAAGCCCCCAGAATGTAAATTGGTGCAGCCACTGGTGCAGTTCCTCAACAAACTAAAAATAGAAATACCATTTGACCCAGGATTTCCACTTCTAGGAGTCCCTGATTTGAAAAGATATATGTATCCCTATTTATTGCCTCATTATTTACAATAACCAAGATATGGAAGCAACCTAAGTGTCCATCAATAGATGAATGGATAAAGAAGATGTGGTACATATACACAATGGAATATTATTCAGCCATAAGAAGAAAACAAATCCTCCCATTTGCAACAAGATGGATGGATCTAGAGGGTATTATGCTCAGTGAAATAAGCCAGGTGGAGAAAGACAAGTATCAAATGATTTCACGTACTTTTGGAATATAAAAACAAAGCAAAACAGAAGGAACAAAACTCATAGACTCTCCCCCATACCTTGGGGAGGGTGAGTGGGATAAAGGGACACAAAAATTCTCAGTCATAACATAAGTTGGTCACCGGGATCATAGTACAGCATGGAGAACATAGTGAATGATTCTGTAACATCTTCCTATGTTGACAGATAGTAACTGCACTAGTGGGGGTGAGGATTTAATAATATGGGAACTGTTGAACCCCTGTGCTGTACATTTGAAACCAACATAAGATTGTATATTAACGATGCTTCAATAAAAAAGAAATTAAAAAAAAAGAGAGCCACCCAACCTGCACTGGATCGTGATATAAGTAAGAAACCAGCCTGAGGTGTGTTAAGCCACAGGGAGCTGGGGTTGGTCCAGTTGCTGGTATTATTACCCTGATGGATGTAGTCGCTGAAGGCTGGTGAGTTTGTTCCTTCCTAAGGGTGACATTGTATTTGAGTGGTGTCCTGAGAATGCTCATGGATAACAGGGCTATTAGTTTATTTATCTCTACTGCATTGAGCATTTTGAATAAATCCTGGCCAATACTTATAGCTGAAATTTTCCGTATTGATGTGCATGCTTCCTAGCCTTTCTAAGTGAAAAAGAGAGCCATATTCAGAGGCAGACAGTCAGTCCATGAACCAGAATTCATATCCAGGGAAGATTCTTATATCAACAGAAGATATTTGGCTTTTCCATTGGACCATATCAAGGGAAGAGTCCACATTTTTAAAAGAAAACACAAAATATTCATTATTTTTATTCTTCTTGATACTTTTCAAAATCTATTCCTATCTGCCATCTGAACTGACTCGCTATTATCTGTGAGATAAACAGGGCAGATATTATCAATTTGAAGGGATGAAGGAATAGGCTTGAAGAAGCTAAGTAACTTTTTCAAGATCATGCTGAGAATGGAATGGCTGGGATTAGAATCCTGTCTGCAGGACTACTGTGCCCCTTACCTTTAAGCAGTGTGCTTATTACGCTAGTTAGTATGTGCAAAACTGTGTGCCCGCCATTCCATTTAAACTTCAAATACAGATTATTTGTACTGTTAAACTCTACCAGTTATATATTAACAAATGCTTACACATCATCCACCGTTTTCCACAGAGCTTTCATATTTATTATCTTGTTTACTTCCTTCTAAAAACTGCAAAGAAGCAACAAAACCATCATGTTCCCTTTGTAACTGAGGAAACTGAGGCCAGAGAAGTTAAGGACAATAAAAGCAGAGCCAGGATTGAATCTATGTCTTTTAATTCTAAACCTAAAGCTCATGCCCTCTGACATGCTGCTTTAAGACATAGATCATGAGAACATCTGTTCTACAAGTAATAAACTACATTTTTAAGTACCTAATGAAATAAAATTAATTCCCTCAGCAAGTTTTATTGAATATCTACTAAGTCCCTGCTCTGTTCCAGACTCTCTTGAATCCCAAGTGTCTGGTACTGCTGAGCCTGGCCTGCACCATCTGCCAGTTTCTGGCGGATTAATTCTCCCTCCGATGGTGCCAGCTTTCTTTGAGAAAGTAATATAGAGCCCGTTTAGTTCAGGCCCCACAGATCTTCCTTCAAAGGACTGAAAACTGCATTGCCTCATGAGGCTGCAGAATGACCTGTAGGTTCAGATAGGGAAGAACGGGAGGCATGACGGGTGAACACTCTAAATAACAGTCCTTCAAGCTGTGGACAGTGTGTAGGGGCTGCCTGTGTGATTATAAAGCCCCCAGTTGCCCAGGTAGGGAGGAGAGTGCATGTACTCACCGAGAAAGCTGCAGCCAGGTGGTTCTCAGCTTCCTGCCGACTGGACCTGTGTCTCAAGAGACACAGATGCGGTATTGCTTTAAGACTGCTTCTTTATCTTAAAATTTGCCTTTTTCCCATCCAAAATGACTGAATATAAAGGTTCAGTCCCTTAGGAAATAGTTACTGAACATATGCTATTCTTTGCTAACATATACAAGTATGCAAATAAACCAGTATTTTTTAGAGGAACTTTCTAGAAATACTTCTAGTAACGTGTTCACCACAGGAAATACTCCCACATCAGAACTATGACATCTGAATTATTCATCCATTCATTCAATGGTTTTTTTAAGTGAATGCTGAGTGGCAGGCACTCAGATGACCACTGGGTACAAAGTTGGGAGCAAACGTAGACATGGTTTCTGATAATGTGGTTCATGTTTTGGGAGAAGCAAGCCTTTTTTGCATCTGATTAATCATATAATACAGGAAGTTATCCACACTGTCTTGTTGCAGGGCAGTTCTGCATGGTAGGGTGGAGGTTAGTGGCCTAAACACCTGCTTTGCCTTCACATTGTTTCTAAGAATCCAGTAAGGACTTTTTGATTCACGGACCTAAACTTCACAATAAGCTCTACGGACCCTCACCAGTTAAGTACCTTACTTTTTGTTTCTTCTCTAGACAGTTCTAGCTAAGTAAAGATTTGGAGAGTAAGTTAAGGATGTTTGGGCCCGTAAGACATGGTTGTGAGGGACACCTAGAGTGAGCAGAGTCTCACCCAATTTTGTCCCCTTTTCCTAAATCACTTGGATGATTTTCTTAATCCTCTCAAAAACCCAGATTTCTCAGGGGATGGATGAGATTGAAGGTGTGTCTGCTCATCATAGCGTCTTGATGGTTATATTCTTTAGAGAAGGGGGCAGTCACTTGCCAGCAGCAATTTTTCATCGTTTCCTCGCAGTGTGCAGTTCCGAGAGGCCTGCAGAAAGCTGTGTGTGACCCGGGCCTTTCTGCAAGCCAGCTAATGATCGCCCAATCCACTGGAGAAAATTGATTGTGTCAAAGCTCATGAAGAACTGCAGGCTGATCAATGTTTCACTGAGGTCAAGTTTCACACGGAACTGCCCAAAGCTGGAATTAAATGTCAGGTACGATTTAGCACTGACGCCCTTGCAGTGTCTTTGGAGAGGGAGGCTTGCTGCTTATTCTGCCCGTCAGGTTAATTTCCCCGTGGCGGGGTCCCCCTGGCTAAGTGATCAGGGCCTGGCAAGCTGCCACCCCACAAATCTCTCGGTAGGATCTGCAAAAGAGGGAACGTGGTGCTCAGGCTGCTCTGTGGCCATGCATCCTGTCAAAGCTAGAAGGGAAATATCTTGGGGAAGAAAGGAGAGAGGTGTTGGGTGTCAGGTCTGATTTAAATAAGGCCATGGCATTGAGTGGGGAGCCGTAAATGGGAACTTTCTGAAAAGGATCTTGTCAGAGAGGAAGGCTAAAAAGGGGAGCTGGAGGCGAGCTGCTTCACACCATGCTGTGACCAGGCTTTAGGTCCTTTGCGATTTAGTTTTGCATAACTTCTTGCACGAATGCCCGCCTAATGTTCTTTGTATGCCTTCCATAGACTCAAAGAGCTGGTTTGCTCCATAAAAGCCGTGTTGCCTCTGTACCTTCATTTTCTTTTTTCTCTTTCTTCCCTTCTCCATATACCAAATTGTACTATCCTTCAGTGCTCAGCTCAAATGCCCCTTCCTTCATAAATCTTCCATTGACTCCAGCTTTAAGGAATTTCTCATCTCCTGAAATTCTATAGAGCTTAACTCTATCATCTTTTATGCCAAAATTTCCATTTTGAGTTGTAGTTATTTATATGTTTTATCTTCCCTAAGAGGTCATTAGATAATCTGGGGGTAGGTTCCAGGTCTGATTTATTCTCCTGGCCCCAAATTTCTACACAATATTTTAATTACTTCTAAAATATATCACACTTTTTAATAATGGGCTTATGATGTTGCTTATGTAAATATTTCTTTTATAATTTTTCAGTAGGGGCTTGTCAGTCAGTTCTGGCTGTTATAGCAAAGTGCCTTGGACTGGATGGCTTATAAATAATACTAAATTTATTTCTCACTGCTTTGAAGGCTGGAAATCACATCACACTGCCAATGTAGTCAGGTTCTGGTGAGGACCTTCTGGATTGCAGGTGGCTAATTTACATCCTCACATGGTGGAAAGAGTGACCTAGCTCTCTGGCCTCAACTTACAAGGGCATTAATCCCATTCATGAGGACTCCACCTTCATGACCTGCTTACGTCCCAGGGGTCCCACCTCCAAATACAATCACACTGGGATTTGGATTCCAACAAATGAGTTTTGGGGAACACATTCAGTGCACTGCGAAGACAGAGTCCTGAGTTGTCCATTTGAGAGCAACTGATCTGTCATTCTGATTAAGGTTTTTCTCCATTTATGGGGAAATCTCCGATAAGGGGAATCTGTAAATATCTGATCTGTAAGTAAGAGACTTTCTTCTTTATGATTACTTGTGGGTGAGGTGAGATTGCCCATCACCACATGGCTTATTTTAGAATTAATCTTGCATTTCTAATAAATAAAGAATATACCTTTCAGCTTCTTCTGGGGTCATGTTACAATTTCTGCTGGTATATTTAATGCTGATACACTGCTGGATGCAACCAGAGGTCTCAAATATGAAGGGAGCAGCATTTTCAAGGAAATCCTCAAGACCAGCCTTCATGAAGAATTTGTCCATAATCATCTACTCACATCAGACACATTCAATAAATTGAAACAGGGTCTTTATATGGGAAAGACTCTTATTGAATAAGTTTGACTAATTCTTTCAGCACCTGCTTGAATTTTCAAACATCTTTGTTATGACTGCAATAGTCAAATCACAGAGAATACGTGCACACACGATCTGAATTATTTTAAGATACTGTGCCTGGTAAAAGAAGAAATTAATGATGTTATTAACTGATTTTGGTCTGGTGGAAGAAAACGCAGAGACCAGGGAATGAGCACCATGGTCACTGCTGACCAGGCAAGAGAGGAGGAATGAAAGAATTTTTGTCTATGTTCCTTGTTAGTCACGTGAGGCCTTTCACAGCTACATTATGATTTCAGAGGCCCTGTTTTCCTCAGAGTGAACTCAGAGCATTTCTATCCTTTACTGAAACAATCTCTCTAAAAAAATTAAGACATCCTGCTTCTCCTGAGTAATTGCCACATTCTGATTGGAAGTTTGCATACTTCAGATGCTGTCTTAAAACCCTGTCGTCAGCCAGGCAGTAAAACAGCATCCAGCCATCCCTGGCTGACTGAATTTACCTTGTAGTTTTTTGATCTTCATACATTTTCACAATTGGTTTTCCATTTCTGCTTGAAGCTGTTTCAGTTGTGCAACAACTATGGTGATTTTTTTCTCTCAAAGCATGAGGATATCACAAGAATAAAGGGTTTTATAAACATCCATAGCATAATTTACCACATTTACATCACTAAAAAGATCCCACTTCCCTCATAATACTTATTTTTCATGATATATTCTGATCATTAAAAGAAACTCAATTAGTAGACTGCAGACCCCAATCCAAATAATGTGCATTGTGAGAAATCAGGTCTGACTCTGACATCCTGCCAAAAGAAAAGGATCTGTTTTATTTTAATCTTTAGTACTTAATACAACTCCTTGTTCAAAAGTGGTGTTCAATCAGTATTTGATCAATGCATGAATGATGAACGATTACAAATTCTCAAAGTTCTGTATTCCGATAAGGGGAATCAGGAGTGATGGAATTAAGACTCGACTGGCCCAACTATGAAGAAGAAATGCATGTACAGGAAACGCGATCTCCTACTCCCGCCTCACACAAACACCTCCTTTGTAAGTATCTATCACAGCAGGAGAAACACCCATTGCATTTAGAGGAACACACACTGCGTTTGTAGCTACTCAATCTTTATTTTGTTCAGTGATTCACTTATCAAAAACAGCACAAACAATTCTGGACAAGGTGATTTTGTTGTATTAATCAGTATAAACTATAAACTATTTCCACTTGAGTTAAATTATTGTTAAATTAAAACCAAACTGAAAAAAAAGGAAGGATGGACAATTAAATGAAAGATGAGAAAATGAAAGAAAAAGAAAAGACTATTATGAGACTAGCAGACAGATAGAAAACTTAAATTGAAGTTTTGTCTTTGATTTGCTTTGTGACTGTAGGCAAAATCCATAACCTCCCTTAGACTAGCTTTTTTTTTTCTAAAAATTGGCAATAATAACCACCTCGTAGGCTTGCTGTAAAGACTAAGTTAATGTTTGTAAAAATGTTTAGCACAATGCCTGGCACCTGATATGTAGGCCCAAAAAATGGAATATATTTGTTGAATAAGTGACTTTTTGGGTGTGGTTATGTATGTGTGTTCACTGACTATTCATTTTTCAATTTTAATACAATTTCAGTAATTTTTTGAGTAAACTCTCATGGTCTTAGGAAAAGGGAATGTGTGGATAAACCCACAAAAGGATTTTCATTGCACATAACACCAATAAACATTTATTTTGCACTTACTATTGCTAGGATAGGTATTGTCTTGCCAATGGGTTTAAGCCCCGGGCAAGTTCACTGTAGATTCAATGTGACCAAAGAAATGACAGTAGAACGTTCTTGGGGTGAAAGGGTTATACCTAACTTTATTTTCACAGCGGCAGGTAAATCCCTAAAATCCCATTCACTCAGAGCATGTCTGCATTCAGCAAGCCGGTCTCTGTCTCTGGGCCTCTCTGCCTGCACAGCCGTCCTCTGTGCTGCCACCACTCCAGCCTCTGCTCTGCTCTCCTGCAGCCTTGCAGCCATACCACTGTGTCACCCAGAGCACTGGGCAGAGCTCTTTATATAAAGTCAATAACAACGTATTGCCCACACGTGTGTAATGAGCTAGCCAACCCCGGCCAGGTGAAAATCCTGGCCACAGGAACCTTCATTTTATCCACAGGTATTTACATACATTATTTTATTGAATCTTTTACTGTGATACCAAGAGGCAGGTACTATTAACCAGTCCAATCTTACAGTTTAGGAAACCAAGGTTTAGGGAGATTATGCTATTTGCCTGAAGCCGGCTAGTAGGTCTGGAAAGGGGATACAAAGCTCTCCAGCCCCAAAGTTTGATCTCTTTTTTCCCCCCAAAGCCTGATCTCTTATAAAAGAAACTCACCGTATGCTTTGTAGGCTAAGAATTACAACTCTTTTAATTTACACAGTGTATAACATTTATAAAGTGATTTCATATAATTCTTGGTTCTTCAAGCAACCATTTTAGAGAGCTAGCTAACTTTAAAAGATCAGTAGTCTAGGAAGTAAGACCTAGAGACTCTGACACCTGTTCAGGTAGCATAGATGGGAAGGGGCAGGTCTGGATTGAAACTCAGAACTTCCAACTCCAACTCTGGGCTCTTTTTATTACCCCACCGCTGTTCATGGGCTTTCCGACATGCATCTACTTTGGAATTGATTCTGAAGCCTGAAGCACAACTTTCAATTAACGTTAATGGAGCAAAACATTCTTCTCTGGGAAGCACTGTTATCCTGTGTAGCTTCAATGAGCCCAGCGCTGATCAGAATAAACAATACTGTTTTAGCATATGTCTTGCCAGTGGGTTTCAGCCCCGGGCAAGTTCCCTATGGATTCACTGTGACCAAAGAAAATGAGAGGAAAATGTTCTTGGGGTAAAAGGGTTATACCCAACTTTATTATTTCCACGGTGGCAGGTCAGTCACTCAAATCTCGTTCACTCAGAGCGAGTCTGCATGCAGCAAGCTGGTCTCTGCCTCTGGGCTCTACACTCACACGGCCGTCCTCTGGGACTCTGTCTTCGGTGCTGCCAGTACTTCAGCCTCTGCTCTGCTTTTCTGCAGCCTTGTAGCCTGCCACTGTGCCACGCACAGAGCACTGGGCAGAGCTCTTTATATAGAGTCAACAATAATGTATTGCCCACATGTGTGTAGTGAGCTAGCCAACCAGAGCCAGGTGAGAATCCTGGCCACAGGAACCTTCAGTTTATCCACAGTGTAATCGGAGGTTTGACCCTAAATTAAGAGGTTGGTTTTACACATTTCATGTGTGTGTGTGATTTGTAAAAAGAGGTCTACAAAATGCCTTGAAAAAATAGCAGCATTTGGTGGTCGATCAGAGTTGTTGACTGGGAAGTGAATATGTCCCAAGGTAGTCATTCAGGGTGGACCATACCCTTTCAGGGGTGACCTTATGTATTTATAAAGTAATCTATCCCATTGCTGGACGGACACAACATATCTTTATTCAAAAGCTATCTGGGGTGTGAAAGAAAAGTTACAAAGAATACAATAAAGCTGGTGACAGACTTTACCCTGGAGTGGCTTACAAGCAAGGTGGGAAGAGAAGGCCGGCAAAGGTGGGAGCATCCCCGTGTTGGCTCTTCCACTGGATTCCCTAGGTTCCTCCTTTTGCTCATGTCCTCCCGTGACACATCATGGGTTCTGATCGTTGGTCCCTGAAGCACTACACTTTGGTTCCTTGTTAGCTGTCTCAGGTTTGGGATTATAGTAGACAGGTGTGGAGAGACTTCAGCTCTGGGAAGTGGCTCTTTGCCCTGGATCTTAATCAGTATAGACAACTGCCATGACTGCTTTCTCCCTTTCCTGTTGGCACCTGTGGCAGAGGCTGCTTCCTGAATCCCACTTATGCTGGATGGCAGGCTGCCAAAGAGCCTATTGGAATTCTTTGTGAAAATGTGCAGTTGTTACTTCTTTAGTTTCAGCTTATCATTGCTTAAAAGTTTTCGTTGTTTATAAATTATAATATGAAAGTCTATAAAATACATTTGCACCATTTAGGAAATAATGATAAAGCGAGCATCTTGCATTCACCTCTCAATTAAAAAAAGAGAACATTACTAACATCTTACTATGTTAATAGTAACCACACTAGAGGGGGTGAGGATTTAATAGTATGGGTAACTATTGAACTACTGTATTGTGCATTTGAAGCCCAAATAAGATTGTATATCAATGATATTCTAATTAAAAAATCCTGGCCACAGGAACTCTCATTTTATCCACACTAATGAAGTTGAGTAACTTTTCATATGTTCGATGGCCATTAGTGCTTTCTATTTTATGAAATTCTGGTTCATGTTCTTTTAACCCATTTTTTAATGGGTTAATCATCCTTTTCTTTTAGTTCTTCCACTATTCTGGATACTAGTATTTCATCCACTTTAGGTGCTACAAATTTGTCTTCTAGCAAAAAGATAGTTTTCAACTGTATCTATGTACTGACACCTAAAGCAGTGATCACACTGCTCCTGCCTAAATGTGCAGAGTACAAAACACTTGCTTTCTGTGATCTGCCACCAGATTTACGCGGCCTTCCTGTCCAGTAGGGACTTTCAAATTCCCTTCTTTCTTGCACTGGTTCTGGTACTTCAGAAGTGGTGTGGCTGCCCACAGAATATAGATCTGGGAGCTTGGTTTAGATAGCTTTGGATTCAGAGGCTACCATTAATTACTTGTTATCAGATCTTGGCAAGTTCTTATTTTGAAACTTGTGTACCATTAAATCTACCTTAGAGGTGGTTGTGTTCTAGTGGTGCATTTTCAACTGTGAAATTGTTTGACACAATAAATGTCAAATAATGATCAAACAATATTTGGTGTTTAAATTTGCCTCAAGTTTATTGGCATAGGCAGTGATGATACCTACAACTAAATGAAAGACTCCTTGGCTATTCAGTGCATTTGACCAATGGAAAGAATAAACTCTATGACATTTTTGTAATTCAGGATTTTCAGGCACATTTTTTTTGGAGTCAGTTAAACTCATGAGTGAGGTACCATGAAGGATCCAGAATGAATAAGGCATTAAGTTATACATATGTTTAACAGGATATTTGGAGAAGCAGAAGTTAAGCCTTTTAGAGATTTAAGCCTCTTACCGTCCTTTGGGTAACTTGACACAGAAAATTGCCTTGAAGCAGGTACTCTGGGTTGAAGAGAAGTCACTGAAATTGCTCCTCTTAATTACAATAATTTATTGCTGATATGTACCTATTACTCTTTTTTTTTCCTATATTATTTCTTATGTAGCAAATCCTGCCCTCCCCACTTAGAAGACAGAATTCTAAGAGAGGGTGGCTATGGGAGTCAGCTTCCACTTTGTATTTTCATTATCCTTTTATATCCAAACTCTGACCAAATCGTCACAGTTCTTCCTTCACCATTTCTCAGCCTGTTCACTCCACCATATGCCTACTGTCACTGCTTCAGTCTGGCCTTTCTCGTCTCACTGGAAAGCTGGAATGGAATCCTACCAGGCCTCTCTCCTCCTTCGTCATGCCCCTCTCTAATCCATCTTTTATCCTGCTGCCAGAGAATGTTTAAATCGAAATTTCATTATATCACCTCCTTATTTAAAGCTTTTAAATGGCTCCCATGGCCCCCAGAGAAAAGTATTGTGTCCTTAGTATATCACAGAAGACCAGCCCTGCTCATTCCTCTTTCTCCACGCCAAGCCTATCTATTGAAAGTCTCTGAGGCTGTCATGTGGCCCCATGCCCTGTTCTTTGTCTTATGCTCTCCTGACCACCTTGCATGCCAGTTACCACCTTGCTTGCCGAATACATGCCTGCTTCTTCAACATTTAGCCCAAGTGCCAACTCTTCTGTGAAACCACTTCTGAATCCTCCAGGTCACATGGACGATTCCTCTAGGGTTTATTTCACTGCGTAAATATTTCTATTTAAATCATTCTTACTTGATTATCTTTTGTCTCCCTTCACTAGACTGTGAGCTTCTTAAAGGCAAGAGCCTTACATCATTCATCTGTGTATCCCTTGCCCTTAGTGTGGTACATGGAACATAAGAAATGCTCAACGGGTATTTGTTGGTGGAATAGATGGATTGGATGAATGCAGGTTTTAAGGGGAGAGTGGTTTTTGAGCTAATCTTCAAGGATAAATAGTATTTTAATAGGTAGGGACGGCTGGAGGGATTTCAGATGGAGTGTAGACAGCCTGAGAGGCAGTGCAATTCAGGGTCAGTGTGAGTTACACAGTAACACTATGAAAAAGGATAAAAACTGTGGAATCAGGTCAGGTGCCAGAGGACCGTAAATGACAAGTCTGTAAGTCTGAACACTTTTTTGAAAGGAAAAAGCCTTTACAAAAGATTTTGAAGCTGAAAATGATATGATCCAAATTTTACACTGTAAAAAGACACAGTTTTTTAAAATATAAATTGAATTAGACAGGTAAGAGACAGGAGGCAGGGAAATAAGTAATTTAATAAGGAATAAGAAACAAGGAAATAAGTTGCAAAAGCCCAAGCAAGAGGTAATGAGGACCAAAGGTTATACCTGTATATCTGACACAGGGCTTAGCAGAGTTCCCTGCTCATGGCAAGTGCCAGTGAAGTGTTTGACCACATAAAAAAGTGAAAAATGAATAAAAGCAATGAACAGGGGTGGTGTTTGGATGTGCGGTATTATAATAATGGCTTGTTGTTCTCGTGCACGTTGCTACAGAGAGGGATCGGTTCAGTGTTCAGTGGGTCCAACCGGGGCTTGCTGTGGGACAGCTAGATACTAAAGCCTACCTTTCTCGTTGATAAGCCTGACTCCATGAAAACGTAGTGGCGATAGCTCCTGTTTCCAGCTCCACCACAAAGATGCCCTGGGCCAGGCTGGAAGAGTGCACCAACTTTATTTTATAACTAGTCAAGTATGAACCAACCCAGTCAGCATTTATTGAGTACTTTGTGTACCAGACACAGTTTTATGCATTTTAATGTATCATCTCATTTAATTTGCACTACAAGGCTGAGAGGAATACACAATTACTCTTCTCATTTCACAAACAATGAAGCCAAGGCCCGTAAGGATTCGGTATTTTCGCTGAGGGCGCCGAGCTGCGATCCGAAGTAGGTAGCCTAACTTTAGTCTTACTCCTGATCTTAATGCTAAAAGAGTGATGGGTAAATGTGAAGGCAGCCATCATGGTTTGATTCTAGGCAGCTTTTGAATCATTAACGTTCTCCCTTTTGCTCTTATTCTTCGGTGCAGCCAGTCACCATATGATTTCTTGTGTGCCTTGCTCTTTTCCACCTCTGGTCTTTGACACATTTTGTTTGGGTGGACTATTGAGGACTGTGCTGTTTCCTTTTGGTTATTTCTTGTTTGAGTTCTTCCATTCTGATCTTTTACTTGTTCTTGGGGCTTACAGGTGGTAGGGACAGTAAGGCGATTGTGTCGCACTGAGCTGTGTTTACATCATGTGTGCCCTTTCTGTGTGACAGTAAGCTAAATATTTAACTGCTGAACAGCAATTCCACAATTTGTAAGCAGAAATAAAATACTGACGTTTCAATGTTCTGTGAATTTGAATGAGATGATGTATGTTTAGTGCCGAACACACAGTGGGCGCTAAACATATATGAGTCATATGTTCACTCTATTGGTTTAAAATATTTCTTGTGGGCCTACTATGTGAGGATAATACTAAGCATAAAATTAGGGATAATACTGGGCACAGGAGGGCTATGTCTTTCACAGGTTGGCATAACTCCTTAGATACTGCTTGGATAAACTTGAAAGTAATTTTCTTTCTTAGATCTCCCTTCTCTCCGATTTCATGAGGGGATAAAACCCAAGTTGCTTTGTTGGGTAGAGTTTTGTTTTTGTTTTTATTTTTAAAGATCAAATAAAACACTAGATACAAAATAGCACTCCCTTATCCCATTCTTTGATCATAGTTCCAATCACTTCCAATTTTTTTAGCTATTTTTACTGGTACTTACTCCCATATTTGAAAATAACATACTTACACTGCTCTTAGTTTATTATTATATGTTATGTATTGACTCCCTATGGTAAATGGGAGTGAAGTCTCTTTCACACACCTCCTCTGCTTTTTTCCCTCTCATTCTTCCGTCACAGTGATGTTTCACTTTTGATTAAATCAGCATTTGGAATCACTTTATCACAG
Source organism: Smutsia gigantea (assembly GCA_032199065.1). Lineage (NCBI taxonomy): Eukaryota > Metazoa > Chordata > Mammalia > Pholidota > Manidae > Smutsia > Smutsia gigantea. Next base: position 63,761 of record JAVSCE010006899.1, on the reverse strand, counting down.
CAAAATAAGAATTCCTTACTGCAAAGCCAGGTAGTATACTGAATTATATTTTCTTTTAATACAGATGTTCGATATCTTGTAGTTAATGAGTGCTTTTAAAAAATAAAGTTTTCATTTTGAAATAATTTTAGATTTCCAGAAAAGTTGCAATGATAGTAAAAAGCATTTCTGTATGTCTTTCACCTAGTTTTCACTAATATTATCTTTTATTATCACAGCACATTGTTAGAACAAGCATTGTTGTTTTAAAACAGCAACATCGGCACATTAAGTTATTAAGTAAACTTCAAGCTTTATTAGGCTTTCACTAGCTTTGGCCTAGTGTTTTTTTTTTTTTCCAGTTCTGGAATACCATCCAGGGTACCACTGTGCGTTTAGCTGTCGTGTCTCCTTAGTCTCATCTAGTTTGTTACAGTTTCTCAGTCTTCCCTTGCTTTTCACGACCTTTACAGTTTTGAAGAATATTGGTTAGGTGTTTTGTAAAATGTCCCTTGATATGGATTTGTTTGATTATCTTATGATTAGGTTGGAGTTGGTTTTTGGGAAGGACAGACACAGAGATGACGTTCCCTTTTTGCCATCATGTTCATGGATACGTGTTATCAACATGAATCATCCCTGGTGGTGCTAACTTTGATCACCCGGCCAAAGTCGTACTTACTATTATCTTCCAGTCTAAAGTTACTGTCCCTGTTCTCTCTGTTCTACTTTTTGAAAGTAAATAATAAGGTTTGGCTCACATTAAAGGAGTGGGGGTACTTAAGCTTCATCTCTCAGGAGGGAGATTTCTACATAAGTTTTTTTTGTTTCTTCCGTAAACATCTTCTGTAAAGATGTTTCTTCTCTCATTTATTTATTTATTCAATCATTTATTGATATCAGTGTGAACTCAGAGACATTTATTCTTTACTTTGGATTATAATCCTATACTAGGATACTTATTTCGTCTCTCAGGTTGTTCCAGCTTTGGCCCTTGGGAGTCCTTTCAGGCTGACTGCTGTATGCCTTTGACGTGCTCCCATGCTTGTGTTTTTTTAGCACCTCCCTACTTTCTAGAACAACAAGATGCCCCCGTCTCAGTGTCTTGGCTCTAGAATCAGCCATTTCCCCAAGGGCTTTAGTTCCTTTTGTTGGGGAATGGTATTTAGAAATCAAGATCTGAATGTGGTTTATTTTTCATTTTGCTTGGCTTTCTATGGGTGTATCACTAATTTTTCCCAAATGTTCCAATGGATCTGCCAACTGCTTATTAATTTTCTTTACAAAAGTTCAAACACTCATACAAACTCTCAGTTCCATTTTTCCTTAGACACCAGGCTCCTCTTCATCCCACTTACCTTTTATTCCAGGCCTGCTTCACTGTTGTCTGCCTGGACTTTCCTCCTTTGTCAAAGAGGACTTTACTTTATTATTAACTTGTAATAGAGCTCCTATCTCATGGATCCCAAATCTCATTCTGCTTTGGTTTTACTGGACCATACATTCATTTGCTGGATCATATCCTTTGTAGATAAATCTAAAAACATACGAAGGAGATAAAGTTTTTGACCTGCAGGTCTGAAAGTATGTTTATTCTACACTAGATGGATAGATTGTGCACCTGAATGCTTAAGGCATTATTCCATTATTCCATTGTCCTCTATCCTCAGCAGTTGCTATTAGGTTGTCTCAAGTCATTCTGATTTTCTTTTTTATGTCATGGCGGTATTTTTTTCTCTTGCAATGCTTCTGAATTTTTCTGATTACATGCTTTTTTCATTCATAGTATTGGTTTTTTTCCCCCAGCCATAATTAAAACACAGGATGGATTGTTCTCATCTGGAGGCTAATGTATTTCAGTTTTGGCAAGCTATGTATTTCTGTTTGATAACTTTATTCCCCTCCTTTTCTATCTTCTGTTTCTTTGGAACTACTATTAGTTGAATGTTGGCCACGAATTTGTTACTTTTCTCTTATCTTCTATGTCTTTTATTTTGACATTCCGCTCCCCCCACCCCCGCCATTTTCTGAGATATTTTCTTGACCTTATCTTCCAATACTTATTTTGAATTATAATATTAACTGTGTTAATTTTTTTCAAGAATTCTTTCTATTTCTCTTCCTATTTCTCACTGTTCACTCAGTTCCCCTTTTCATGGCATCCTGTTTTTGTTTTACAGATGCATTATCTTATCTCTTCTTCCTGAGGATACTGATGGTAATATATCATTCTTCCCACACACTAGATAGGTAGATTGCTTATGCACAGAATTCCAAGTTGAAAATCACTTTCTTTCTCAGAAGTTTTAAGGCATTATGCCATCCTTTTATAGATTCAGTGGCTATTGTTGAGAAGTCTAATATCCTGATTTCCAATTTTTTGTACATTATCTGGGCTTTTCCCTCTCTATTAGACTCCCTTCTTTATCTCTGCTTTCTGAAATTTCATGATTATTTATGGGCACACTTTATTCATAGTACGAGGCACATGTTGGTGCTTCAGTCTGAACATATAGTCTCTTAGTGGATGATAATAACGGTTGCTAACATTTTATTGAGTGCTTCTTATGAGCCAGACACTGTGTTAAGTGTACCCTTTCACTGATACACCTCCAACAATCATATGAGATAGATAATGTTACTATCATTTTAAAGAGGAGGAAACTGAGGTACAAAAAGTTAGGTAACAGGCCAAAGGGAAGGGAAGGGAAGAAGACAAGAGCTCTCTGATTACAATGACGTAGTGCTTATAGCTACTATCAGGTGTTCAGTACAATCTCATAGTCTTAGTAGTTATCCCATCCAGGTGATTTTTTCAGATCTTTATTATGATATGTGGATTTTACAGTTTAATTCTCAGGTATTAATCTTAATGCCAGTGTTTTGGCAAGGGGTGAGTGTGAGGACAACCACCTAATAGGAAATTTTAAATTTGATACAGATATTTATGAAGAACTGCTGTCCCTTTGGGGCAAAAAAAAATTAAAATGATGCATTTGGTGTTTAAAAAAGATTATGCTCAAATACCTAAGACAATGGTCCCAGGGAGCCTTCTGGTACCACGAGCAGTAGCTGTGGTGAAGAGGGAAATATGGACAGAGTTTCACCCTTGTCTTGCTTCAAGTGAGCCCTCTGTTGTAAGTACCATGACGTAGTTGCTCAGAAAAATCGGGCCAGCAATACAAGAGACAACTGGAGAGTGATGTGGATATTTACTGAGCCATTTTTCAGGGGTGCTAATATATGTGAGTAAGTTAATCTTTGGGGAGACAGTCTTTTTAGATCCTAGGATCCTGAAGAGAGGGGAGCCAGGAGGGGCAAAGTAAAGCAAACCAGTCAGTCAAGGAGTAACTGGCCGTCCTGTGTAAAGCTTTTTGAACACAAGTCAAAATTACTAGGGACTTAATGGTATGTCTTTAGAATAACCTTCTGAGTTATCCAAAATAAGCATTCACACCCAGGCACTTAATTCTGAGTAATTAATGTCTGTCTGTATAACCCAGAGGCTTAATGAGCCGGGGTGCAGCAGGGACGCACTGAGTCACTGCAGACCCCCGGAGGGCTGGCCGTGAACAGAGCCTCTCAGCTTGCCAGGGATTTTGGTAAGAGCTGGAACATTTTTATACGCTCATCATTGTTGGGTTCCAGCCTAAGGGCATATTGGCTGTAGGCAAGGTTTCACGTACCCTGTTATATTGGAGATACAAATAAATGCATCTCTAGATAAATTGGGACAGTGAATGCCTACATCCTCATGGGCAAAAGTTTTGAAAGCATAATTCTTTGTAGTAAATTAGCCTTGAGTTGAGAGAGAGATTTGGCCTAAAAACTCAAATCATCAAGTAGATAATCTTTGCACGCCTTTTCTCTCCCTTTTAAATCATCTGTTGGCATACTCCCCAGCCCCCAATATTTTAATCCTGACCTTGGTTCCTGTCAAGAGGAATGCTTTAATAGTTTACCAATAATAATTACTGAATTAGTATTACACCATGATATTCTACCCAAGAGTATTTGCATTTAAAAAGAAGCTTTGTAGGAAAGGAATCCAAAAGAATGATGTATGATAGAATCTCAGGCACTGTATTCATTCATGGAACATTATACTCTGCTGTGTGTCAGATGCTGGGGAAACAAAGATTAATGAGCTATCGCTCTAACCTTTGAGACTTTCATTGTCCAGCAGGGGAGACAGAAACATAAAAAACGAATTATATAATAGAAAATGATCAGTTTTAATCATAGAAACAACACAAGGGGTTGATTTATTACATCTGGAATGGGAAGGCAAAGTGAGTGCAGGAAAGTCTGAGAGGCTTCATGGAGAAAGTGACATTTGAGTTAAATAATCTATATTGATAAGTAGTGATGGGGGCATTTGAAGGACCTAATACATCTGAAGGGTGAAGCTGATTGTCTTACAGGAGGGGAAAGATTTTTGGGCCTCAAGACTCCCTTGGACCCTGTCGAATTATGTCACGCCGAAGAACACGTACCCTGCCGGCCCTGAAACAGCACCAAGAGCAGCAAAGCCTGAATCTGACAGCAGAGCCAGAAATGACAAAGAGCAGGAGGTGTTTTACTCAGTTCTCCCTAAGGGAAACAGCAGTGTCCATAACATTAACAAAAATGTTGGAAGGCCACTCTACACCTTCGTAAGTCCAGATTTATGAACTGCACTAAGATGGTGCTGCCAAAAGGAAATAACTGGAGGATATTCTGAAGCCAAGGTGAGCAGAATACATGGTGATGAGAAGCTGGAAAGCAGCATTATCATTTTCCAGACTGGAATTCACTTTATCCCACTTCAACCAATGGCCACCTTGGTCCAACACAAAATTTAAAACAAGACCATAGCAAGCCTTTGTTCCAAATGAGAAGATGGAAACTAAGGAATAGAATACAATAGAAGCAAGGGAATCCGGCAAGCCTCCTTGGCAGGAAAAGGTGCTAGGGCGGGGCAGGGAAAAGTTGGAGGAGCAGAGAAGGAAAAACACTGGCATTAGTAGCTATTAAAACATTTGACACTGAAGCTTTGTGTGATGGTTCAGTACATTGTCGAAATGTATAATGGTCAGTTATTCCTTACATAGGAATTGACTGTTTACTTGGCTGACTTTTTAGTCATTTGAAGACACACCCGCCCCTCCTATGACTGGGGTGGCACTCAGTAGGGATGAAGTGGTGCTGAGGGGTGCCCAAAGGGAGGTGCAGCGGTGTGAGCTGAAGTTCTTTGTTTGCGACACGTAGGCTGTGTCTATAGGAAAGCAAAAGTGGAATCTAAAATGGTTTATCTACTGTTTTTGGCTACCATAACTGCTAAATAGAGAGCCTGCAGAGATGACCTGGTTTTTTTGAACTGAAGATGGTTGAAGAAGTTAAGGAATTTTCTGAGGAAAAAAGTATTGCTCACAAATTTGGCTCATATACCTACCTATGCTTGCCAAAGCCAAGTATAAATTATTTTCTATTAGAAAATGTTTTGTTCAATGCATTCCTTATATGAAGTTCTCCAAGATGGCTTCATTCACTAAATAAATGTCTTTCTGACTACCTACTATAGTCAAGCACTATTTTTACCACTAAGATGATACTTTTTTTTTATTGAAGTATTCCTGATATACAATCTTATATTAGTTTTAAGTATATATAACACAGTGTTTCAACAGTTACGCCTATTATTAAATCCTCATCCCCTCTAGTGTGGTCACTATCTATCAACATAGAAAGATGTTACAGAATCATTGACTGTATTCTCCATGCTGTACTACCTTCCCCGTGACCAACTTTTATTGTGATTTCAAATTATTGTGCCCCTTTATCCCTGTCACCCTCCACCCCTCCCCCTTGGTAACCACAAGTCACTTCTCAGTGCCTATGAGTCTACTGCTGTTTTGTTCCTCCTGTTTTGCTTTGTTTTTATATTCCACAAATAAGCGAAATCATGTGGTATTTGTCTTTTACCACCTGGCTTATTTCACTGAGCATAATACCCTCTAGATCCATACATGCTGTTGCAAATGTCAGGATTTCTTTTCTTTTTAGGGATGAATAATATCCACTGTGTATACGTACCACCTCTTCTTTATCCATTCATCTATTGATGGACACTTAGACTGCTTCCATATCTTGGTTATTGCGAACAGTGCAGCAATAAACACAGTGGTGCACATATTTTTTTTAATCAGGGATTTTGTTTTCTTCAGATAAATTCTTAGAAGTGGAATTTGTGGGTCTAATGGTATTGCTGTTTTGAGTATTTTGAGAAACTTCTATACTGCTTTCCACAGCCATTGTACCAATTTACATTCCCACTCACAGTGTAGGAGGGTTCCCATTTCTCTGCATCCTCACCAACATTTGTTATTTCTTGCCTTTTGGATAGTGATCATCCTAAATGGTGTGAGGTGATATCTCATGGTTTTGATTTGCATTTCCCTGATGATTAGCTTTGCAGGACATCTTTTTATACGTGTTGGCCATTTGTATTTCTTCTTGGGGGAAATGTCTGTTCAGGTCCTCCACCCATTTTTAAATTGAGTTATTTATTTTTTGGGTGTTGAGGCATATGAGGTCTTCATATATTTTAGATGTTAACCCCTTATCAGATGATTCATTGACAAATATATTCTCCCATACTGTAGGGTGCCTTTCTGTTCTGCTGATGGTGTGCTTTGCTGAAGTTTTTTAGTTTGATGTAGTCCCACTTGTTCACTTTTGATTTTGTTTCCTGCCTGAGGAGATGTGTTCAGGAAAAAGTTGCTCATGTTTATATTCAAGAGATTTTTGCCTATGTTTTCTTCTAAGAGTTTTATGGTTTCATGACTTATATTCAGGTCACTGATCCATTTCAAGTTTACTTTTGTGTATGGAGTTAGACAGTAGTCCATTTTCATTCTCTTGCATGTAGCTGTCCAGTTTTGCCAACACCAGTTGTTGAAGAGGCTGTCTTTTCCCCACTGTATATCCATGGCTCTTTTTCATATATTAATTGGCCATATATGCATGAGTTTATATCTGTGCTCTCTATTCTGTTCCACTGATCTGTGGGTCTGTTCTTGTGCTAGTAGCAAACTGTTTTGATTACTGTAGCTTTGTGGTAGAGCTTTAAGTCAGGGAGGGTAATCCCCCTGGCTTTGTCCTTCTTTCTCAGGATTACTTTGGCTATTTGGGGTCTTTGGTGGTTCCATAGGAATTTTAGAACTATTTGTTCTAGCTCATTGAAAAATGCTGTTGGAATTTTGATAGGGACTGCATTGAATCTCTAAATTGCTTTTGGCAGGATGGCCATTTTGACAATATTAAATGTTCCTATCCATGAGCATGGGATAGATTTCCATTTATTGGTGTCTGCTTTATTTTCTCTTGTGAGTGTCTTATAGTTTCCAGAGTATAGGTCTTTCACTTCCTTTGTTAGGTTTATTCCTAAGTATTTTATTCTTTTGGATGCAATTGTAAACAGGCTTTTCTTTATTTCTCTTTCTGCTAGTTTGTTGTTAGCATATAGGAATACAACAGATTTCTGTGTATTAATTTAGTGTTCTGCAACTTTGATGAATCCAATTATTAGTTCCAAGAGTTTTTTGGTGAAGTCTTTACGGTTTTCTATGTGTAATATCATGTCATCTGCAAATAGTGACAGTTTAACTTCTTCCTTACCAATTTGGACGCCTTTTATCTCTTTGTTTTGTCTGATTGCCATTGCTAGGAACCTGCAGTACTATGTTGAATCGAAGTGGTGAAAGTGGACATCCTTGTCTTGTTCCTGATGTTAGAGGAAAAGCTTATAGCTTTTTGCTATTAAGCATGATGTTGGCTGTGGGTTTGTCATATATGGCCTTTATTATGTTGAGGTACATACCCTCTACCCCATTTTCTTGAGAGTTTTTATAATGAATGGATGTTGAGTTTTGTCAAATGCTTTCTCAACATCTATTGAGATGATCATGGGCTTTTATTCTTTTTTATTAATGTTGTGTATGATATTGATTGATTTATGAATATTGTGCCATCCTTGCATCCCTTGAATAAATCCCACCTAGTCATGCTGGATGATCTTTTTGATGTATTTTTAAATTCAGTTTGCTAATATTTTGTTCAGGATTTTTGCATCTATGTTCATCATGGATATTGGTCTATAATTTTCTTTTTTTGTGGTGCCTTCTTCTGATTTTGGTATTAGAGTGATGCTGGCCTCATAAAATGAGTTTGGACGTATTTTCTCCGCTTCTAATTTTTGGAATATTTTAAGAAGGATGTGTATTGGCTTTTCTTTAAATGTTTGGTAGAATTCACCTGTGAAGCCATCTATACCTGGACTTCTGTTTTTTGGGAGTTTTTTGATTACCAGTTCAATTTCACTGCTGGTAAATAGTCTGTCCAGATTGTGTTTTTCTTCTTGGGTCAGTCTTGGAAGGTTGTATTTTTCTAGGAAGTTATCCATGTTTTCTAGATTGTCCGGTTTATTGGCATATAATTTTTCATAGTATTCTTTAATAATTATTTGTATTTCTATGGTTTCCGTAGTGATTTGTCCTTTCTCATTTCTGATTCTGTTTATGTGTGTAGAGTCTCCTTTTTTCTTGATAAGTTTGGCTAGGATTTTATCCATTTGTTTGTTTTCTCAAAGAATCAGCTCCTGTTTCATTGATTTTTTTCTATTGTTTTATTCTTCTCTATTTTATTTATTTCTGCTCTGATGTTTATTTTGTCCTTCCTTCTACTAACTGTAGGGTTCATTTGTTCTTCTTTCTCTTATTTCTTTAATTGTGGGTTTAGACTGTTTATTTGGGATCGTTCTTCTTTATTGAGGTAAGCCTGTATTGCTGTGTACTTCCCTCTTAGAACTGCCTTCACATTGTCCCACAGATTTCAGGCTGTTGAATTTTTGTTTTCATTTGTCTTCATATATTGCTTGATTTCTGTTTTAATTAAGTCACTGATCTACTGATTATTTAGAAGCATGTTGTTTAGCCTCCATATATTTGTAGGCTTCTTGTTATCTTTGTGTAATTTATTTCTAGTGTCATACCATTATGGTCTGAGGAGCTACTTGATAGAATTTCAGTGTTTTTGAATTTATTGAGGAATTTTTGTGGCCTAGTATGTGATCTATTCTGGAGAATGTTCCATGTACACTTGAGAAAAATGTGTATCCTGCTGCTTTTGTATGGAGTGCTCTATGATATTATTCAGTGCCTCTGTCTCCTTATTTATTTTCTGTTTTGTTGATCTGTCTTTTGTAGTGAGTGGCATGTTGAAGTCTCCTAAAATTAATACATTGCATTCTATTTCCCCCTTTAATTCTGTTAGTATTTGTTCCCCATATTTACATGCTCCTATATTGGGTGTATAGATGTTTATAATGGTTATATCCTCTTGTTGGACTGACCCCTTTATCATTATGTAATGTATTCCTTTGTCTCTTATTTGTTTGTTTTGAAGTCTATTTTGCCTGATATAAGTACTGCTACTTCTGCTTTTTTCTCATGATTATTTGCATGAATTATCTTTTCTATCCCTTCACATTTAGTCTGTGTATGTCTTTAGGTCTGAAATGAGGCCCTTATGTATAGATGGGACTTGTTTCTTTATCCATCTGCCACTCCATGTCGTTTGATTGGTGCATACAGTCCATTTACATTTAAGGTAATTATTGATAGGTATATGTTTATTGCCATTTTACTAATTGTTTTCTGGTTGTTTTTATATCTCCTCTCTGTTCCTTTATTCCTCTCTTATTCATTCTCTTCTCTTGTCATTTGGTTTTCTTTAGTGTTGTGATTAAATTTCTCTTAAAAAATTTTTTTTTGTGGATCTATTGTAGGCTTTAGTTCTGTAGTTACCAAAGGTTCAGGATAGTTTCCTTACTATATAAAAGTCTATATTAAGTTACTGAGTGCTCTATTTCAAACACAATCTAAAGGTAGTTTAAAAATTATTCTTCCTCCTCCACACTGTATGTATTAGATGTTATAATCTGTACTTTTTGTGTATCCCTTGGCTGATTTTGTGTATAGTTGGTTTTGCTTCTTTTGTTTGAATTTCATACCTGATTGGCAATTAATTGGTCTACTACCTTTACCGTGGGTTTATTTTCAGTGGTGAAAGCTATCTAGCCTTAGGAACATTTCCATCTACAGCAGTCCCTTTAACATATCCTGGAAGGCTGGCTTAGTGGTGTTGAATTCTTTCAACTTCAGTTTATCTGGAAATTGTTTAACCCCTGCTTCAAATTTAAATGATAATCTTGCCAGGTAGAGGATCTTGGTTGAAGTTACTTTCTGTTTCAGTACATTAAATATTCATGCCACTCCCTTCTGGCCTGTAAAATTTCTGCTTGAGAAGTCTGCTGAGACCCTGATGGGGTTCCTTTATAAGTAATCCTTTTTCTCTCTCTGGGTGCTTTCAATACTCTCTCCTTATCCTTTTTCTTTGCTATTTTAATTATTATATGCCTTGATGTTGTCTTCCTGGGGTTCCTTTTGTTAGGGGCTCTCTCCGCTTCCATGACCTGAGTGTCTATTTCCTTCCCCAGATTGTGGAGGTTTTCAACAATTGTCTCCTCAAAGAGACTTTCTATCCTTTTGTCTTAGATGGATTCACTATGCTTCCTGGCCTACAGGGTCATAGCTTTATGAAGGACGCATCCTATGGTGCCCAGAAACTCAAGGCTCTTTACTCTCCAGTGCCTGGTTCTCCTTTGTGGGAGCCCCAGCTGTTGCTGATGTGCAGTGGGTCTTCTGTCTGTCTGCAGACCTGACAATTTGTCTCAGCTGCCTTTGTGATCCAAGCAGAAACTTCTGCTGGGTTTGCTGCAGGTAGGGCTGCCTTATGCCTGCCCTGCAGCAACGGTGGGGCTGAAGGGTTAATGGGGTGGGTTGTCATTTGTGCATCTCTGGGGAAGGGCATGATGTGCAACACTGGGCTTGGGCACCCATGTGGAGGAGGGAGGTCTTGGGGCTGGCTCCTGCAGGCACTTCCACAGTTGGGGTGAAATGGGGCAAGAAAGCTGGAAGAGTCTCCTTCTGCCTGCCAGGCAGCAAAGTCTGACACTGCTGCTGGGTCGAGTGTTCTGGGAGGGAGGAGGAACACAGGGAACGAGCCTCAGGTCTGTGTTGCCAGCAGGGGGAATGGAGTGTCCAGGGCTCCCAAGAGTTCCCAACCTGTTGGGCTGAGGGAGGGCTGGGGAGGTATTGCCGACCTGTCCTTTCTCCTGAGGAGAGATCTCTGTCCAACCCTCGCCTCTCTGGCACTCATTGCACCTCTGGAAAAGCTTTCAAACTGCCACCTTTACTTTGGGTCTCAGCACCAGTGGAGTGTGACTGTCCTCCACAAGTGCCTGGAGGCTCAGCCTCCCAGAGTATTCAAGCTGTTCCTGGTATCCAGCCCTGCTAATCACCAGAACCCAGTGTAAGGTGGACTCGTGCTCCCACAGTAAATCTCCAGCCAGGTGTGCAGTGTTCCTGGGCTCTGTTCCTCTTTTTCCCACCTGTGGGCTGGGATGGAGGGAGGGCTTAGTTCCCACTCAATCATGGCTCTGCCACTTTACCCTTTTCTGTGTGGTCTTCTCTTATTCCCCAGGTGTAGGTCTGTTCTGCAGTCTTCAGGTTGTTTTCAGGTTTAGTTGTATCTGATGTATTTTCTTCTCTTATGTGTATTTGGGAGGAGGCTTCTGCCTTTCTTTCCTACTCCACCACCTCTTTCTCCACCAAGATGATACTTTCAACACTTAATATGAATTAGAGTTTGATTTTGTTTTCAGGGAGATTAGTAGAGTAAGTAAGTATAGAGCAAGGTAGAAAATGGAAAATGCCTTAAAAAGAATATAGTTATTCTGCTACCAACATTCAGGTAAGGGAAATGTTGTTTCATTTTTGGTGCTCCAAAAAGATTTTGTGGATAAAAAAGGGCTAGATTTGGCCTTGAGGCAACGTAAATATGTACAGATGGAGCTGAGTAGGAAAGTTATTTCAGTGGAGCATAGAATAGTATGAGTAACAGAAAAGACAGGAAAAATCAAGAGACGGAGAAAATGAATAGACAACTTCAAGAGAGCAGTCATCTAGGGGAATAGTGGGATCTAGGTAAAGTGAGGAAGGCTTTTGATAGACTGTAGAGGGCATTAAACACTAGGTCAAAGAATTTAAACTTTTTTCAAGTTGATAGGAAGAAGTCAATGGATTCTTTCTAAAAATTAATTTTAATTTTATTGTGGTAAGAACACAATATAGATATACTCTCTTAAAATTTTAACTGTGCAATACAGCATTGTTAACTATAGGTATGATGCATATTAGATCTCTAGAACCTATTCATTTTGCATATCTGAAACTTTATAGCTATTGATCAGTAGCTCTCCATTTCTCCATCCCCCCAGCCCCTGGAAAGCACCATCCTGTTTTCTCCTTCTGTTTGATTCTTTTAGTTACATCATATATGTGGAACCATGCAGTATTTGTCATATTGTGATTGACTTATTTCACTTGGCATAATGTCTTCTAGGGTCACCATTTTATCACATATTTCAGAATTTCCTTTTTTTTAAAGGCTGAATAATACCCCATAATCTGTTTATGCCATATTTTATTTATCTATTCATGCATCAGTGGACATTTGGGTTATTTCCACGTCTTGACTATTGAGATAGTGCTGCAGTGAACATGAGGGTGTTAATATCTGTTTGAGATCCTTTTTTCATTTCTTTTGGAGAAATACCCAGAAGTGTGATTGATAGATCATATGGTAATTCTATTTTTAATTTTTTGAGGAACTTCCATACTGTTTCCTATAGCTGTTGTACCATTTTGCATTTCTACCAGCAGTGTACAAGAGTTTCATTTTCTTCACATCCTGCCAACACTTGTCTTATTTCTTTTGATAATAGCCATTCTAACAGGCGTGAGATGATCTCATTGTGGTTTTGATTTGAATTTACCTGATGACTAGTTATGTTGAGCATCTTTTCCTATACCTTTCATCCATCTGTAAGTCTTCTTTGGAGAAATGTCTACTCGAGTCCTTAGCCCATTTTTAAATCAGGTTACTAGCTTTTTTTTTTTGCTACCGTGTTATAGGAGTTCTTATATATTTTAGAAATTAAGCCCTGTATAGATATGTGTTTACAAATATTTTCTCTCATTCTATAGGTTGCCTCTTCACTCTGTTGATTATTTCGTTTACTGGCCAGAAGCTTTTTTGTTTGATGTAGTCTATTTTTGCTTTTGTTTCTTGTGCTTTTGGTACCATCCATAAAATCTTTGCTAAGATCAATGTCATGAAGCTTTCCTTCTAGGAGTTTTACAGTTTCAGGTCTTATATTTAAGTCTGCAATCCAGAAATCCATTTTTAAACCAAAAAAGGGTTAAATTAATTTTTTTAAACATGTCCCTATCCAGTTTTCCCAACATCATTTGTTAAAGGGACTGTTCTTTCCCCATGGTATATTCTTGATCTTTGTCAAGGATAAGTTGACTGTATTTGTAGGGATTTACTTCTGGGCTCACTAATATGTTCTATTGGTTTATGTCTGTTTTTGTGCTACTACCATATGGTTTTAATTACAATAGCTTCATAGAAAATTTGAAACTATGAAGAGTATGCCTCCAGCATTGTTCTTTTTTCTCAGTATTGTTTTGGCTATTCAGGGGCCTTTGTGGCTCCATATGAATTTTAGAATTATTTTTTCTAAAATAAAATCTCCATTTGGGTGGTATGGACATTAAACAATATTAAGTCTCCCAAACCATGAACACAGGATATCTTTCCATTTGTTTGTGCCTTCTTTTCCTTCACCAATGTTTTGTAGTTTTCAGAGTACAAGTCTTTCATTTCTTAGTTAAGTTTATTCCTAAGTATTTTATTCCTTTTGAGGCTATTATAAATTGGGTTGTTTTCCTGATTTCCTTTTCAGAGAGTTCATTGTTATTTTATAGAAATGCAACTGATTTTTTCATGAATTGGTATCCTGCAATTTAACTGAATTCATTTATCACTTCAACAGATTTCTGTGGAATCTTTAGGGTTTTCTACATATAAGAACATGTCATATACAAAGACAGGTAATTTTACTTCTTCATTCATGACTTGGATGCATTTTATTTTTTTTCTTGCCTGGTTAAGACTTCCAGTACTATGTTGAATAAAAGTGTCTAGAGTAGGCATCCTTACCTTATTCCTGATCTCAGAGGAAGAATTTTCAGTTTTTCAGCATTAAATGTGATATTTGCTTTGGGCTTTCCATACATGTCTTTTATTATGCTTATATCATTTCCCTTGCTGCTTAGTTTATTGGGCAATTTTATCATGAAAGGATGTTGAATTTTATCATATTCTTTTTCTGAATCTATTGGGGTTATCACAATTTTGTATTCTTCATTCTCTTAATGTGATATATCACATTAATTGATTTTCATACATCAAACCATACTTGCACTCAAGTATTTAAATTCAACTTGGTCATGTATATGAACTTTGAATGAGCTGATGAATTGGGTTTGCTAGTATAATGTTTAAGATTTGTGCATCTATATTCATCAGGGATAATGGCCTATAATTATTTTGCTTGTGGTATTTTTGTCTGCCTTTGTTGTCAGGGTAATGCTTTTGGTATCAGGATAACAATGTATTTTGAAGTGTTCACTGCTTTTCAGTTTTTTGGGATAGTTTGAGAAGGATTGTGTTACTTTAAATGTTTGGTAGAATTCACCAGTGAACCATCTGCTAATGGAATTTTATTTGCTGCCTTGTTTTTTGATTACTGACTTAATCTCTTACTGTTATAGCTCAGCTCAGACTTTCTCTTTCATGATTCAATTTGGTATATTGTATTTTTCCAGGAATTTGTCCATTTCTTTAGGTTACCCAGTTCGTTAGTGTAAAATTTTTCATAGCAGTCTTTTATGATACTTTTTATTTCTGTGGTATCAGTTGTAATGTCTCCTTTTTCATTTCTGGCTTTATTTATTTGAATCTTCTTTTTTTTTTCCTTATTAGTCTAGCTAAAGGTTTGTCAATTTTGTTTATTTTTTCAAAAAATCAACTCTTAGTTTCATTGATTTTTCTATTCTCTATTTCATTTACTTCTGCTCTAGTCTTTATTACTTTTTTTTCCCCTCATGATAACTCTGGGCTTAGTTCTTATTTTTCTAGTTGCTAGAGGTATAAAGTTAGGTTGTTAATCTAAGATCTTTCTATTTTTTCAATGACTTTATTTATAGCTATAAAATTTCCTCTTAGAAGTGCTTTTGCTGCATCCCATTGTTTTGTGGGTTGTTGTGTTTTCTTTTTCTTAAGATGTTTTCTAAATTTCCCTTTTCTTTGATCCTTTGGTTGTTCAGGAATGTGTTGTTTACTTTCCACATGATTGTGAATTTAGCAATTTTCCTTCTGGTATTTTTTTTCAGCCTTACTGAAGTACATTTAATATAAAAAATTACACATATTTAATGAAAACATTTTGATGAGTTTGGAAATAATGCATATACTGATGATACCTTAACTGCAATTAAGGTAGTAAAAAAATCCATCACCTCCAAAAGATTCTATGTGTCCTCTTTCTATTTCCTTTCCATTTTTTATTTTGTGGTAAGAATACTTAACATGAGATTTACCCTCTTAAAATTTTTTTTCCTTAATTTTATATTAAGGTATTATTGCTATATACTCTTATGAAGGTTGCACATGAAAAAACAATGTGGTTACTACATTTACCCATATTATCAAGTCCCCACCCATACCCCAATGCAGTCACTGTACGTCAGTGTAGTAAGATGCCACAGATTCACTGTTTGCCTTCTCTGTGCTATACTGTATTCCCCGTGACCCTCCACACCATGTGTACTAAACATACTACCCCTCAATCACCATCTCCCTCCCGCCCAGCCCTTCCACACCCCTCCCCTTTGGTAACCACGAGTCCCTCTTGGAGTCTGTGAGTCTGCTGCTATTTTGTTCCTTCAGTTTTGCTTCATTGTTATACTCCACAAATGAGGGAAATCATTTGGCACTTCTCTTTCTCCACCTGGCTTATTTCACTGAGCATAATATCTTCCAGCTCCATCCATGTTGTTGTAAATGGTAGGATTTGTTTCTTTCTTATGGCTGAGTAGTATTCCACTGTGAAAATGTATCACATCTTCTTTATCCATTCATCTACTGATGGGCACTTAGGTAGCTTACATATCTTGGCTATTGTAAATAGTGCTGTGATAAACATAGGGGTGCATATGTCTTTTTAAGTCTGAGAAGTTGTATTCTTTGAGTAAATTCCAGGATTGGGACTCCCAGGTCAAATGGTATTTGTATTTTTAGTTTTTTGAGGAACCTCCATATTGCTTTCCACAGTGGTTGAACTAGCTTACATTCCCACCAGCAGTGTAGGAGGGTTCCCCTTTCTCCACATCCTTGCCAGCATTTGCTGTTCTTAGTCTTTTGGATGGTGGCCATCCTTACCGGTGTGAGATGATATTTCATTGTGGTTTTAATTTGCATTTCTCTGATGATTAGTGATGTGGAGCATCTTTTCACGTGTCTGTTGGCCATCTGAATTTCTTCTTTGGCGAACTGTCTCTTCATATCCTCTGCCCATTTTTTAATCGGGTTATTTGCTTTCTGGGTGTTGAAGCATATGATTTGTTTACATATTTGGGATATTAATGCCTTGTCGGATATGTCGTTTACAAATATATTTTCCCATACTTTAGGATGCTTTTTTGTTCTGTTGATGGTGTCCTTTACCATACAGAAGCTTTTTAGTTTGATGTAGTCCCATGTGTTCATTTTTGCTTTTGTTTCCCTTGCTCAAGGAGATGCATTCAGGAAGAAGTTGTTCAGGCTTATATTCAGGAGATTTTTGCCTATGTTGTCTTCTAAGAGTTTTATGGTTTCATGACTTACATTCAGGTGTTTGATCCATTTTGAGTTCACTTTTGTGTATGGGGTTAGACAGTGATCGTTTCATTCTCTTACATGTAGCTGTCCAGTTTTGCCAACCTGAGTTGTTGAAGAGGCTGTCATTTCCCCATTGCATGTCCTTTATAGTATATTAATTGACCATATATGGTTGGGTTTATATCAGGGCTCTTTAGTCTGTTCCACTGGTGTATGGGTGTGTTCTTCTGCCTGTACCAAATTGTCTTGATTACTGTGGTTTTGTAGTAGAGCTTGAAGTTGGGGAGCATAATTCCCCCAGCTTTATCCTTCCTTCTCAGGATTGCTTTGGCTATTCGGGGTCTTTTGTGGTTCCATATGAATTTTAGAATGATTTTCTCTAGTTTGTTGAAAAATGCTGTCGGTATTTTGATAGGAATTGCATTGAATCTGTAGATTGCTTTAGGCAGGATGGCCATTTTGACAATATTAATTCTTCCTATCCATGAGCATGGGATGTGTTTCCATTTATTGGTATCTTCTTTAGTTTCTCTTGTGAGTGTCTTGTAGTTTTCAGAGTATAGGTCTTTCACTTCCTTGGTTAGGTTTATTCTTAGGTATTTTATTCTTTTTGATGCAACTGTGAATGGAATTGTTTTCCTGATTTCTGCTAGTTCATCAGTGTATAGGAATGCAACAGATTTTTGTGCATTAATTTTGTGTCCTGCAACTTTGCTGAATTCAGATATTAGATCTAGTAGTTTTGGAGTGGATTCTTTAGTTTTTTTTAATGTACAATATCATGCCATCTGCAAACAGGGACAGTTTAACTTCTTCCTTGCCAATCTGGATGCCTTTTATTTCTTTGTGTTGTTTGATTGCCATGGCTAGGACCTCCAGTACTATGGATAGAAGTGGGGAGAGTGGGTATCCTTGTCTTGTTCCCAATCTTAAAGGAAAAGCTTTCAGCTTCTTGCAGTTAAGTATGATGTTGGCTGTGGGTTTGTCATATATGGCTTTTATTATGTTGAGGTACTAGCCCTCTATACCCATTTTGTTGAGAGTTTTTATCATGAATGGATGTTGAATTTTGTCAAATGTTTTTTCGGCATCTATGGAGATGATCATGTGGTTTTTGTCCTTTTTGTTTATGTAGTGGATGATGTTGGTGGACTTTCGAATGTTGTACCATCCTTGCATCCCTGGAATAAATCCTACTTGATCATGATGGATGATCTTTTTGATGTATTTTTGAATTTGGTTTGCTAATATTTTGTTGAGTATTTAGTATCTATGTTCATCAGGAATATTTGTCTGTAATTTTCTTTTTTTGTGTTGTCTTTGCCTGGTTTGGGTATTAGAGTGATGCTGGCCTCCTAGAATGAGTTTAGAAGTGTTCCCTATTCTTCTAGTCTTTGGAAACTTTAAGAAGAATGGGTATTAAGTCTTCACTAAATGTTTGATAAAATTCATCAGTGAAGCCATCTGGCCCAGGTGCTTTGTTCTTAAGTAGTTTTTTGATTACTAATTCAATTTCATTGCTGGAAATCGGTCTGTTCAGATTTTCTGTTTCTTTCTCGGTCAGTCATGGAGGGTTTTATTTTTCTAGAAAGTTGTGCATCTCTTCTAGGTTATCCAGTTGGTAATTTTTCATAGTATTCTCTAATAATTCTTTGTATTTCTGTGGTGTCTGTTGTGATTTTTCCTTTCTCATTTCTGGTTCTGTTTATGTGTGTAGACTCTCTTTTTTTCTTGATAAGTCTGGCTAGGGGTTTATCTATTATGTTTATTTTCTTGAAGAACTAGCTATTGCTTTCATTGATTCTTTCTATTGTTTTATTTTTTGAATTTTTTTATTTCTGCTCTAATCTTTATTATGTCCCTCCTTCTACTGACTTTGGGCTTCGTTTGTTCTTCTTTTTCTAGTTTCATTAATTGTGAGTTTGGCCTGTTCATATGGGATTGCTCTTTTTCCTGAGGTAGGCCTGTATTGCAATATACTTTCCACTTAACATGGTCTCTGCTGCGTCCCACAGATTTTGTGGTGTTGAATTATCGGTGTCATTTTTCTCCATATATTGCTTGATCTCTGTTTTTATTTGGTCATCGATCCATTGGTTATTTGGGAACATGTTGTGAAGCCTCCATGTGTCTGTGGGATTTTTCATTTATTTGCATAATTTATTTCTGGTGTCATTCCTTTTTGGTCTGAGAAACTGGTTGGTACAATTTCAGTCTTTTTGAATTTACCGAGGCTCTTTTTATGGCCTAGTGTATGATCTATTCTTGAAAATGTTCCATGTGCACTTGAGAAGCATGTGTATTCTGCTGCTTTTGGGTGTAGAATTCTGTAGATGTCCATTAGGTCCATCTGTTCTAATATGTTCTTCAGTGCCTCTGTCTCCTTACTTATTTTCTGTCTGGTTGACCTGTCCTTCAGAGTGAGTGGAGTGTTGAAGTCTCCTAGAATGAATGCATTTCTTTCTATTTCCCCTTTTAATTCTGGTAGTATTTGTTTCACATATGTAGGTGCTCCTATGTTGGATGCATAGATATTTATAATGGTTATATCTTCTTGTTGGATTGACCTCTTAATCATTATGTAATGTCCTTCTTTGTCCCTTGTGACTTTCTTTATTTTGAATTCTATTTTGTCTGATACAAGTACTACAACTCCTGCTTTTTTCTCCCTATTAGTTGCATGAAACATCTTTTTCCATCCCGTCACTTTTAGTCTGTGTATGTCTTTGGTTTTTAAGTGAGTTTCTTGTAGGCAGCATATAGATGGGTCTTGTTTTTTTATTCATTCAGTGACTCTATATCTTTTGATTGGTGCATTCAGTCCATTTACATTTAGGGTGTTTATGGATAGGTATGTACTTATTGCTATTGCAGGCTTTAGATTCGTGGTTACCAAAGGTTCAAGGTTCACTTCCTTACTATCTAAGAGTGTAACTTAACTCACTTAATATTCTGTTACAAACACAATCTAAAGGTTCTTTTTTTTCTTTCCTCCTCCATTGTTTACATATTAGGTATCATATTATGTACTCTTTGTCTATCCCTTGATTAATTTTGGGGATAGTTGATTTACTTTCGCATTTACTTAGTAATTCACTGATATACTTTCTTTACTGTGGTTTTATTACCTCTGGTGACAGCTATTAAGTCTTAGGAACACTTCCATCTATAGCAGTCCTTCCAAAATACACTTTAGAGATGGTTTTTGGGAGGTAAATGCACTCAGTTTTTGCTTATCTGGAAATTGTTTAACCCATCCTTCAAATTTAAATGATAATCTTGCCAGATAAAGTATACTTGGTTGGAGGCCCTTCTGCTTCATTGCATTAAATACATCATGCCACTCCCTTCTGGCCTGGAAGTTTTCTGTTGAGAAGTCTGATGATAGCCTGATGGGCTTTCCTTTGTATGTGATCTTATTTCTCTCTCTGGCTGCTTTTAATAGTCTGTCCTTATCCTTGATCTTTGCCATTTTAATTACTATATGTCTTGATGTTGTTTTCCTTGGGTCCCTTGTATTGGGAGATCTGTGCATTTCCATAGCCTGAGAGAATATCTCCTTCACCACATTGGGGAAGTTTTCAGCAATTACCTCCACAAAGACACTTTCTATCCCTTTCTCTCCCTCTTCTTCTTCTGGTACCCCCATAATGTGAATATTGTTCCCTTTGGATTGGTCACACATTTCTCTCAATATTTTTTCATTCTTAGAGGTCCTTTTTTTCTCTCTGTGCCTCAGCCTCTTTGTATTCCTCTTCCCTAATTTCTATTTCATTTATCATCTCCTCCACCATATCTAACCTGCTTTTAATACCTTCCATTGTGCTCTTCAATGATTGGATCTCCAACAGGAATTCATTCCTGAGTTCTTGAATATTTTTCTGTACCTCCATGAGCATATTAATTATTTTTATTTTGGAATCCCTTTCAGGAAGATTCATAAAGTCGATTTCATTAGAATCTTTCTCAGGGGTTGTATTCATAATTTTACTTTGAACCAAGTTTCTTTGGCATTTAATATTTGTATATGGCGCCCTCTAGTGCCCAGAATCTCTATTCTCTGGAGCTGCTCAGCCCCTGAAGGATTGTTGGGGGTTGCAGGGGAGCAGTATTGGTGCCTCGGGGGAGGAAAAAGCTGTTTCCTGCTTCCTGGATGCTATGCCTGCCTCTTCTGCCAGAATCAGTGGGCTGAGCACACAGGTATAAGCCTCTGTGCTTTGCGTTTGTAGTTGCTGTAGATGGGGCTTCCCTCTGGGTGGCCTAATGCCAGGGTAGGCTTTGCCAGTTTGTGAGCCAGGTGGGACTGTGAGGGAGAAAGGCGCAGTAGCCTGCATATCATGGATGGTGTCCTTTGAGCTGTGTAACCAGCCAGGGAGCTGGAGCGCCTGAATATTGAGATAGTTCCCAACCTGCTGGGCAGAGTGCACCCGGACAATTTTGTGTACCTGTCCTTTCTCCTGAGCAATAAGTTCTGTGCCATCCTTGCCCCTTTAGTAGCCCTCTTGCTGTTAGGAAGTCTCTCAGACTGCCTGCCTTTCTTTTGTCCCAGGACAGCTAGATATGGATACCTGCTTTCAGCAGTGGCTGGAATCTCTGTCTCTCCAGGTAGTCGACCTGTCTTAGGTTTCCAACTACTTATTATGAGAGTAACATGAAAGCACCATGAAATGTAGGTTTGTGCTCCCAGAGCAGATCTCTGGAGTTAGGTATTCAGAAGTCCCAGGCTTCCACTCCCTCCATGGTCCATTTCTCTTCCTGCTGTGGGTGAGCTGGGGTGGGAGAAGGGCTTGGGGGAACCCCTTATTTCCCCTTACCCCCAGCTTCTGGAAACCACCATTCTACTCTCTGCTTTTATGAATTTAACTATTTAAGATTCTTCATATAAGTGGAATTATAGTATTTGTTCTTCTGTGACTGGTTTATTTTCCTCATAGCCATCCATATTGTCACAAATGATAGGTTTTCATTTTTTGTAAATTAAAAATGACATTTCCCAATAACATTCTATTGTATAAATATAGTATATTTTCTTTATACATTTATCTGTCAGTAGACGTTTGGATTGTTTCCCCTCTTGGCTATTGTAGAAAATGCTGCAAAGAACATGTTCTATATGCACTTCAGAAGAATGTGAATTCTGTTACTATTCGGTAAAATGTTCTGCATATATTTGTTGGGTCCATTTGGTTTATAGCTTTGTTCAAGTTTTCCCTTTCCTTATTAATGTTCTTTCTGATTGCTGTATCCATTATTGAAAGTGGGACATTGATGTTTTCTACTATTATTATATTTCTGTTTCTTTATTTCTCCCTTTGGTTTGTCAATGTTTGCTTTATATCTATGTGCTCTGATGTTGGGTGCATATGTATTTATAATTTTTATCTTACTGATGAATTGACCCTTTTACATTATATAGTGCCCTTTTTTGTCTCTTGTGACAATTTTTGTCTTAGTCTATTTTGTCAGATATAAATACAGCACTTCTGCTCTCCTTTGGTTACCATTTGCATAGAACACCTTTTCTTATCCCTTCACCTTCAGCCTATGTGTGTCCTCATTTATATGTTTCAGAAATAACTGAAATGAAACTTGTGGATGTCATATAGTTGGATCTAGTTTTTAAAATCCATTCAGCCACTTGATGTCTTTTGCTTTGGGATTTTAATCCATTTCCATTTAAAATAATTATTGAGCGGGAAAAATATACTATTTTCATTTTGTTAATATTTTTCTGCTTGTCTTGTCCTTTTCCTGTCTTGCTGCCTTTTTTCATTTGTTGATTTTTTTGTATTTATATGCTTTGATTCTTCTTTTTCTTTTGTGTAACTTCTTTGGGTTTTTTCTTTGTGGTTACCATTAGACTCACATAAAATACCTCAGAGACATAACAATCTATTTAAAGCTGATAGTGACTTAACTTCAATCAGACACAAAATTTCTACAGTTTACTAATGCTCTCCCCACACTTGGTTACTGATGCCACAATTTACATATATTTTGTATCATATATATAATACAAATATTATATATCTCTTTATATATAATATACTCTATACCATTAACATATTTTTTAGAAATAGTTATTTTTAAACTTTTAAAAAACTTTTATATTAGAATTAAAAGTGATTTACCTACCACCATTACAGTAAACAGTATTCTACGTTTGTCTATATATGTACTTTTACCAACCAGTTTTATATTTTGTAATGCTATTTTGTGTTTTTTAGTGTCCTATTATTTCAAGTTGAGGATCTTTTAATATGTCTTGTAAGGCAGGAATAGTGGTGATGAACTCCTTCAGATTTTGTCTGAGAAAGACTTAATCTCTGCTTCATTTTTTAAAAGACAGTTTTTCCAGGTATAGTATTCCAAGTTAGCAACTTTTTCCTTTCAGCACTTTGAATGTATCATCCCATTCCTTCTGGCATTCAACATTTCTGCTGAAATGTCCACTGACAGTTTTATGGGACTTCCCTTGTACATACAAGTTTATTTCCTCTTGAAGCTTTCAACATTTGCTTTTTGTCTTTGTCTTTTGATAATTTGATTATAATGGATCTCTGTATGGATTTCTTTGGGTTCATTTTATTTGGTATCTTTTGGGCTTCCTGGATTTGGATGTCCATTTCATTTTGAGATTTGGGGAGTTTTCAGTGACTGTTTCTTTGAATAAGTTTTCCTATTTTTTTTCTCTTTCTTCTCTTTCTGGGACTTCCATAATATGTATATTAGCTTGATGGTAAATCATAGTCCTGTAAGCTTTCTTTATTATTTTTCATTCTTTTTGTTGTCTAATGGGATAATTTCAACTTACCTGTATCTGAGTTTATAGAGCTTTTTTTCTGTGCCCCAGTAGGCTACTGAACCTCTTACTGAATTTTTCAGTTCAGTTGTTTTCTTCAGCTTCAGAATTTCTGTCTGGTACTTAAAAAAATTTTTTTTATCTCTGTTGATATTTTCACTTTGTTCCTATATTTTTCTCCTGAGCTTGTTGAGAATTTTTATGATGGCTATTTTGAAATTTCTGTCAAGTAATTTATATATCTCTTTTATTAGGGTCAGATGTTTCATTAGGGTCAATTTCTGGAATTTTTTCTTATTCCTTTGTTTGGATTGTGTTTCCCAGTTACTTATTTTCCTTGACTCTGTAGTGGTATCCATACATTACAGAAATCTTTCACCTCCCCATTTTCATGCATTGGCCTGTACAAAAGACTTTCACCAGTCAACTTGGCCAGAGCTTCTGTGGGCTTCTCAAATCTTCATGCTAGTTTAAACTGCCATCTTTGTTCTTAGTGGCTTCCAGATGCTTAGATTATGACTCGGATGGGTTCTGTCAGAACTCTATATTGGGTTGGAGGAAGGGACTTTGGAGAGTGTGTTCTAGTTCAAACCACTTTTTAAAATTCTCAGTGGCTCCCAGTCATCTGGAATATGCTGGGTTAATAAAGCAGAAGCCATATCGTGGGCAATCCCCAGAAAAGTTTCAATGTTTAATATGTGGTCCAACTCTTTCCTTCCCCAGGGAGAAGCTGGGTGCCGGGTTTTCCCCCCAACCTGCTCACTTTATACTAAGCTAGGACTCCTCCTGTGGCAAGTGTATATTCATTAGTTCAAACTACTGTCTTTGTTCTCTATAGTCCCCAAGGGTCTAGCGTATGCAGGGTCCCATCAGTGCTCCAAGACAGGCAAGATAGAAGCCAGTCCCTTGGGCATCATCTGAAAAAGATGAGATGTTGGATGTGAGGTCCAACTCACACTGGAGAAGCTGGGAGCTCAGGGTTTCCTCCTGATCATATGGCACTGTGCTGGGGGTAGGGATTATGGCAAGAGAGTCTCTTTAATTTTCCTACCAGTTTTGATGTTGCTGGTTTCACATTCACTGAGGATGCAGAAACCTATCAACCAGTTTCTGTATTTCTTACAAAGGGAATTAATCTAAATATTGCTGTTGAATTGGTATGTCTAAGGAGAGAATGAGAGTCCAGGGTTTCCTCTTCTGCTATCATGATGATATTATTCTCAATGGGGTTTTAATAAAAATATTAATGTAATCAGTTTTTGAATATTTATCTGACATGAGTTTTATGGACTTTTTAACAAGCATACTGGTACAGATGTGTGATAGCAAGGTGTGTGCACCAGAGAGTTCAGTTCTTTTCACTAAGTTAAGGTCATAGAAAGTACATCAGTTCATTGTTCTTGATGCATACTAATCATTAGGCATGGTTTGAGCAATATATTTTTACTTCTTTCCTCATTCATCCATTCAAACACATTATCTCAAGTAGATTAATACTTTTCTGTGTGTCTAAAGCTGTATGTTCTGATTACCCAAATTCCTACATTATGCAAAATGGACATGTGATTTATATGAATTTATAAACGTAGGTAAATAGTATCTGACTAATATGACCAAGACTGAAGGCAAAATCTGGTGTTCCAGTTAAAAGCTTTCTCTACTTAAACAACTCATATTAACCAGATAATAAACAGATTAACCCTTTAATTTTGACTCTGGAGATTCTAAGTCTAAACCAGGCAAAATGAAATGGGGAATTAAGGCAATTCAGTTCCCAAATTTTCTTTTTAAAAGAAAAAGTGGGATTAAAAAAATGGATTGGTGAGGGCTGTGGATTGACTTAATTTAGCCAAATTAGTAATATGTAATACTCATTCATAGATTATATGAGTCCTTATCCAATTAGCTCCATGTAGATATTATAAACATGACATTATTTAGAGACTATAAGAGCTTGCTTCTAATATACCTGATATTCTATCTATGGAAATAGTCATGTCCCATAGTGGCCCCTTCGTCATTTATGGGTCAGTGGTCCCAGAATGCCTCCTCATACCCATCCTCTAACAAACTCCATCAATAAGGCCAAGATTTGTATCTGAAATGTCCCAGGGTCAGGCCCTGGACCTCTCCTTTTTCATACCAACACTCACCTCCTAAGTGATCTCATCTAGTCTCATAGTTTGAAGCACCATTTATATGCTAATGACTACCAAATTTATATCTCCAGTCTAAATCTCTCTGAAGTCCAGATGTAAATCCATCTGTCTACTTGCTGTCTCTCCTTGGATGTCTAAAAGGCATTTCAACTATAACAAGTTCAGCTGGTTTTCTTCTTGAACCTGGCATTTCTATGTAAAAAATAGCATCTCTAGTCATCAGGCCAGAAATGTTGTTATCCTTGTTTCGTCTCTCTTTACCGCACTTTCAATCCATTAACAGATTCTCTTAGCTCTACCTTTAGTCTCTTTCCAGAATGCCTACCAGTTAGTACCACTTCCATTGCTACTATGTTACTTCAAGCCATTATCATATGTTGCCTGGATTATTGCAATGCTGTCCCTAACTAGTCTCTATGCTTCTGCCCTGGACCCCCTACAGTCTTTTTCAACTCAGTAGCTAGATTGATTTCCCCACATAGAATAGCTATAGGCTTCTCATCTTTTTAATATAACTTTCTTACTCTGCAGGGACTACCTACCAGGTTCCGTTCTGGTTGACACATTAGGCCTGGTCCGGTGTGGCTCTGCGCCCAGAGCAGTCTGGTTTTATTCACTAACAGCAGCATACAGTTTCATTTGTACCATTAGAGAAAAATGTATGGAACTTCCCAAATAGCATAATGCTATAGCATGTGAAAGGACTGCAGCTTTTCTTTCAGAGCCTTTCATATGTGGCTTGAGTGACTCAAAAGGTCCATTTCATTGTGGATTGAGTGACTCAAAAGGTCCATTTCATTGAGGCTGGGCTATGGATTGAGTGAATAATTTTCAAAAGTTGCCCATTGTGTTCCCTTAAAATGCATTTGCATACAGTAATTCTCTGTTAGCTGGTAGCTTACATCTGCGATGTAGGATTATTAAACCTGTTTTTCTCACCACAGTAATCTATGCTGGGAAGTTCCCTTGATATTTATACCCAGGGGAGGTAAGATTGTGTTTGATTCTCATCCATCTCAGTACACTGGATAAATGCCAGGTTTGCTGTGCTATCCCACTGTGTGCACCCAGTTGTGTGGTTGCATGTCATCAGCTATGGGAACGTAGCTGTCTCCTTCACATTCAACATGAGCACTTTCCTACTTAGTTTTCAGAGTCCCTTGAGATGTGGTGTCAGTTGTAGGACATGAAAGATGAAAGGAGAGTATCAATCAATCAAATATTTATTGAGTATTTACTATGTGAAAGACACTGTGCTAAGCTGGATTTAAGCAGAGTATTAAGAACAGTTGGAGGAAAATTGTTCTTTTTTAGAAACTCTCAGAGGCTCAATGTCATACAGACAGGGAAAGCTGTTAGAATACTTTTCTAGACGGTGAGAAATTGTGAATTAGCTTTTTTTAAGTTGAAGTATGGTTGATACACAATATTGGGTTTGGTTGTACAACATAGTGATTTGACAGTTATATACATTACTAAATGTTCACCGTGATAAGTGTAGTTACTATCTGTCAACATACAAAGATATTACAATAATATCAACATATTTTCTATGTTGTACTTTTACCTCTGTGAGTAATATATTTTATAATTAGAAGTTTATACCTCTTTGTCCCTTACCCTAAATGAAGTGTTCTTCTTCCTTGGTTTAATTCATTTCTCTTTCTTGAATCCTCCTTCCCCACATCTTTTCCTATTTATCCAAGCCCTTCATACTCTCCCCTCTTGCAACCAACCACACTACCCAGTACTAGCATTGTTTTCTTCAGCTGTACTCTGGCCTTTCGGGGAGTGGGCCTGGCCCGCTCACACTTATCCAAACATCTAATTTCTTAAAAGTCATCCTATTGGGTTACAACCTGCTCCCCTAGTCTCATTAATATATTAATGACCAAAGCCATTTAATTTATTTATTTACCCAGGGCATTTACATTTTAATAGATATACTACACACGACAATATTTACTTAAAAAAAACTTCTGATGATTACATTAAAAATGTTTTAGCAGATTATAGGGGGAAGATTTATTTTTTAAGTGAGTGTGTATTTCTGGAATCCTTCAAATCACACTCTGTCAGCAGCCACTATTTTGTTCAGAGGTATAATTAACTGTATTCACTACTCATTTATTTTTTTCTCATTGATTCAATTTAAAAGAAACTCTCAACTGCTTAAATTACCTAATTTGCCTTTCACATTTTGCCTAGCAGTTTGTTGAAAAGAAAAAAAAACTTTGCATTTGAAAACCCAAGAACACTAAAGTTCTTTTTATTATTTTTCATGTATTTACAATTTCTTCTTGGATGTGCAGGTGATGTTTCTTTAAATTTTCAATAAACTGCATCTGAATTTCCCAAATCAAGAGTTCTCACATGACTGTTAAAATATTGATAGGAATCTAAGATAGGTTTTAAAGCTATCATACTCTGTTCAAAAATTGATTATCATTTTAGAATCATAAAAAAAGATAAAGTAAATGTAGGCTAGCTACATGACGAATGAGGATGAAGAGCCATATAGAAAATGACAGCCAGGGAATTCCCAGACTGCAGCAGACCTTTAGTGAGGCAGTGTTGCTGACATGGGTACGCAGGTCCATCTTCATGTAGATGTCTTGTGTGACAAACTGGAGCTGTATGAGGTATAAGGATGAGGGGTGAACTGTGCTTTTCTGCCTGTGAGGGGAAATCCCAGTCTGCAGAAGGCAAGGACAGCTTGTCACACAGGAATAGACAAGGTCTTATCTAAAGAAGTAAGGAAAGTAAGGCATTCCAAGCTTGGATGAAGGCTTGAAATATTGAACTTCTGTAGAATCCTCTGAAGCCCAGAAGTTGAAGACAAGCAATGAACATGAGAAAAAGCTTCCCTGTGATAAGGAAGAAGAAGAGTTAAAAGTTAATGATAAGACATTGAGAGTAGAAAATACGAACAGGGCTAGATTGTATTTCTTTTCAGTCTTCCTTCTTCATGGCATTTTATGTATAATGTATAATATTTTTAAATCATTTGAATAATAACCAACAGTTCTACAGAAGAAACACTACTAATTGGATTGTGTACATTTTCTCTTTCTCTGGGCCACCCACTGCTGCGATGTTGGACCTCGATTCCCATTAACAGCAAAACTTTTCCCCTTAGGGTGGCTGCAGAATTAGACGCATAGTAATATAAGAGGCAACACAACATATATTTAAATTCACTTTGTAGATCTAGTAAAGGATTGTAACCTAAAATCTCCAGAACACTGCTAGAGCCAGTATTGCTGATGGGCACATTTTAGATATAAATTTGAAAACGTTAGAGTGTCCTAGTTGGCTAGGAAAACATTCTGGATCCTGGTGTTTGTGGGTTTGCAGATGCCTGGCACTGACGGTATTTGTCCCATTGCAGGGTGGTCAGGGATAATGTCATGCAGATTAACAAATGTGTTTTTTATTCCACTCTAACAGTCTCCTTGAGACCGCAGTCTCAGACCACAGGTCAGAAACCAAGGCGGGACTCAGGATATGTGTGCTTAGAGGCATCCTGCATGCCCAGCAACCAGCTGTTCTTGTGACTGAGCAATTAAAAGAACTTTCTGTACGTGGCAAAAGAGCCAGCTCCACCGGACTGAAGGCTGCCTGTGAGAGTTCATGTCTTAGGTGCTTTTTGATTGTAATTGAGTGGATTTTTTTTTGCTATTTTGTCAGCCACCTAAGTAAATCCTATTGCCTCGCCTTTTAAATTCATTTTCTCTATGGTCCTGCTGACAAGTTCCTCAAGTATATGTTAATTATTTAATTGAGAAGCATCTATACTCATAAAGAAAGTGCAGAAAAAGTATTTGTCTCACAGAGTGAATGGAATCAGTGAAAGGAAGCAAGGCACCCAGCTCAGCTCTTGGAAGGTAGGAGATACTCAAATGTTGGAGAAAAAGAGTTCCTTTCCTACCCTCCAACTCTTGCCTTTCCCCAGTTTCCCAGTTTAATCCTTCTATTTTTAACTAGCTCTTCATATGTGAAACAAACATATCACTTGATAGTCTATTAAAGTAAACAATCAACCAGACATGAATAATAAAGCTGCAGATGAGCGTCTCTCATCTTCATTACCATTGACAATTCTTTATTGGGCAGGGTCGTCTTGGGTTCTGAAGTTTAGCTGCACTCCTGGCCTCCACCCACTACATACCAGGAGCACCCACTTAGCTGTCACGTCCAAAAATAACTGCACACATTATCAAATGTCCCCTGGGGGGAGCAGGGAGCAAAGCAGCCCTTGCTTCAGAACCACAGCTTTAGACCAACTGGATTCATCACAGCCATCTCTTTTTTGCCTCTCCTCAGCTCTCTGCTTTTGGAGAAACAAAAGCACGCAACAGAAGAAAGAAAGAAAGAAACATCATACATTTGTTTTAAACAGTAATAGCAACATTGCTGGACAGTACTGTTTTTCTAGGGGATCCCATTCATGACGTGAATGGCCCTCGGGAGCCCAGTTTTCAGTATGACTGCGTCCCCTCAGGGGAGGCCCTCCCAGAATGACTTGAGACCAGGACATAGGCAGTCCAGTAATTTACATCTTCCACCTGGAGTCTTATGCAGTGAGAAACAGTGAGACATCAGGTCTCCCAACAGCAGGAAATCTCCATTGTGTTCATCGTGCTCTACGAAAAAAATCACAGGAAATCATTTCCAAGAATATAGATGAGAATGACAAGGGTTTTCTGTATAATTTTCAGTTTACCAGTGAGTGTCCTTTAAACAGAATGATTCATTCCCTGAATATTCCACTTATTTGAGAGAGTGGTTACTGTCTAAATAATAATTGTTCTCCTATGATATTCTGGCAGATCATGGAAATAAATCCTGGGTTTGGAATGGGATGGTTCATTGATTGACATTTTTTTCCAGGGTAAATTACATCTGATAAAATCCACAATTCTAAATCCTGCCAGTAGTTTCAGATACATCTGTTTGCAATTATCCTATCATTTGCTAGTTATTTTTTCACAGTTCTCTATATTCTCTGAATCTGTTAAAAGCCAATGGCCTTTTCCTGAGAATTTTCCTCCTCCCTCTCTAACTCACCCCATTCCTGGCATCCACGTAAGCCTCTTTAATACATTATACTTTTGAGTCAGTGGTCTAACAGTTAACACTGAAACAGCCCTCAATATTTTGTAATCTATGATCCTGAGGTAGCAGGGCATTTTCTTTTTGATATTGAATGTGTCATCCACCTTATTGCCATTTCCTCAAGAATCTACAGATGCTGAGGTCATAAAGATTTCCAGATCTACACAGCTGTGATGTAAGATTATTGCTGGGTTTTTTTTGTTGTTGTTATTCATTACTTAAAAATCCAAGTTTTATTGTACATAATAGCCTCCAGGTAAAGACCCAGTGCCTTCATCTTATCCTCCCTACACAAATCCTTTCTTTCCACTTTTAACAGTGCTCTATGCAAAAAGCCTTTTGACTGTATTCCTATTGTCTTCATCTTGAGAACAGCCAGAGGTTTATCTACTGGGAAACCATCAGTCATTTTACATGGGTGAAATCCAGATGAGCTGGAAGCTGGAAGCAGCACAGAGGGGAGATTAGATGCTACCGACATGTGCATGAACATGAAGCGGAGAATTAGTCTCCGTGGTAGACTGAGAGGCCATGGGGTGTGGTGAGGGTCACTGGGAATGGGAGAGCAGGTGGGGCTGTCTCCAGAGATCCATGCACAATGGTCACCCTTACACCTTTCCTGTTGTCCAGCTTCAGTTCTGACCATAGCTGAGCCAGATCCCCTTTTTGTTTTTAAAGACTGATGTGTGACTCTTAAGAAAATGTTTTGTATTAATGTTTATTTCCTTAATGGACTCCAAGCATAATGAAAGGCAACAAACACACTGCTAAAGCTATTTCTCGGCTTGACACCAGAGCACATTGCCACCCTTGCTTCTCTGTAAAACCATCATCGTCATCATTGCTATCACTGTCTTCACAACAGCAGATATTTATTGCATGGCTGCTATTTGTAGGGCACTGTCCTAGGCCTGGTGATTAGGGCCCCCTCACTGACTTGCCATTTTACTGTGAATCAAACTTTAATACTTTATGTCTTCTTTCAAGGTGTCATGTTAGAGTGGCCCTGCTTTCTTGTTATCTCCTATTTTCCCACCCTTTCTCTTAGCTGGTTTTAGGCAAATCTGTTCAACACCCCTTTACCATCCCAAACCTGCTTTTAACTCTTCCATTTTTTAAAGTTCATCTATTGCCTGGACTGCTCACTTTTTCCATTTTTTTTCTTCCAGGGAACTCCTGGGTTACATTCCACAGTGAGGCTCTGCGAGCCATACACGACAAGTTTATAGGACCCCATGATGTCACCCTCCGTGGGTGAGCAGAACAGGGAGAAGACCCAGATGTTTTCATCCTTGAAGGTCTTGTGTGAACTGTAAAGTTCAAAGGGCAATGAGCTACTGTTGCTGGATACTGTTCTGGAGTAAGGGCATTTTAAATATATGCAGCAGAGTGTTAGAGCTGACAGAGTATGTCAGTGACAACCTACATCTGAACACGTAGTAAGGAGATGATGCCCTGATTCTCCGCGAAGCTAAGTGCAGGCATAGTAGAAATATAATGCACAATAGCTATTCACTCTTTGTGGCCATTAATTTTCATATGCAGCACTGATATCCACGCATTGCTTTATTTTGTAAACTTCTCAAAAGACAAGAACTATGACTGTTTGCTTACTTTATATTTTTCCCAACACAGGGTCACAGGTATCTAGATGGATAGATAGATAATAGGTAGATGATAGATAGCTAGAGAGATAGATAGATACATAAAATGCTTTGTTGATGACGCTGTTTGACTGAATGATTCTCTCCTGTTATTATAGTGCTTACTTTTGGTGATTGTTGCCTGCTACCATTTTTCCCTGATTTCTGTAAACACTGCAAATTAACTTATTCAACCAAGATTTGGCCAAGGGAATTAGAAATTCTGAATCCTGCCTTTGGCCACTGTGTTCTTCCTTTGAGATCTCTCAGGGAAATATGCAGAAGGCATATGGAGGTACTGCTAACCCCACAAAGGTATAAAGGGGGAGCAGAGGTACTAAATTTAGATTTGTGAACCAGAAACCATGAATTCCATGGTGACAATTCCAAAGTTTTCTTGTATGACTGCAACCAAAAGCAATGTAAGCAATCTGTAATTCTATTTATTGCTGCTTGCCGCTCTTCCCATATATAAAGGAAAAGTTTGAGGCAAGTTATTTAATCTATTTGGGCCTCAGTTCCTTTATGTGTAAAATGGACATAATGATAGTACTTATCCCAAAGGATTATTGTGAAAATTAGATGAATTAATATATGTTAAGTGCTTAGAATAGTAATAGTACATTGTATAAGGCAAATGCCAATAAATATGTGCTATTATTATCTGGAGTAACTCTTACATGAAGTAAATATTAGTTAAGGAAATATCTTTAATGATTGTGTTTGTTTACCTTGGAAAAGAGGCCCCTGGCAATTGAACTGCAATTAGGTATGCTTCTCTAGAGAAAGTGCCTATCCTTTAATGGTTTAGAATGAAAGTGCTTTTTATTTGTTAAGGCCAATATCTACTAGGAATTTTTGCCTAATGAGTACATATTGCAGTAAATGTAATAGAAGCTGAAAACATTTACTATATTAATGATGCAGGAAATCATCTTAAAAATAAGCTCTGGGAAAATTATATTGCAATGATTTAAACATAGTCTCTGATAACACACACAGTAATCTTGAGAAGATGCTGTTTGGAAAAACATAGTTATTACCACAAATCATTTAAAAATAATCAGTGGAAAACTTACTATAATATGAGGAAGAAACACCATGTAATAGTTCTAAACTAGTACTTGCAAAACAGTTTTCTTTAGATAGAAGTACTTTGGGCTCCAGCTATAGAATGGACCGTTGTCATTTTCTTCGTCTCTTTAACACTGTGTTTCTCTTTGGTTTTGAGAGACCTGAAAGACTATATATCAAAAGATGGGAAGAGAAATATTTTAAGGAGAGACCAACAGTGTGTCTTGCTAAATGAGAGCAGAGAAAAGTCAGCAACAGACATGCCTTGGCGCTGCTCAGTCAGTGAATATGAGCTGCAAATTTGTCTCTGAATTTCCTAATGGCCAAAATAAAAGGAATAAGCATGAACTACAAAATTCTTTCTGGCCATATGATAAATAGACCACTGAGCGCTTAAGAGTAGCAAAGAGTTTCCTGGTGCTGAGGTCTAGTAAAAACTTTTCCTGTAGGTTTTCACAAAGGGGTTACTGGGTACTGTTGTAAACACTGTCTTTGATCACCTCGCTACCACAAACACAACAGTGTTACAAGATTTTCTACTGTGTCCCTCAGAGAGCCCATGGCAGAACAACAACTCACTTCAGTAGAAGCAACTCTGCAAGAGATCAAAGAAAGGAGTTCTTTCCAACTTCAATCAAAGTAAGGAGTAAATACGATACTCTGACTGGACATCTTGAGCATTGATCCAGCAGCTGAATTCAGGGAACCCCTGTGGAAAGATGAAAACTGTACTGAACGAGGAGGCAGAAGACACGCACTTCTGTCCTGGCTCTGCCTCTCTCAGGGGCTGTGTGACCATGGGCGCATCCATTCCTGTCCCACCTGGGTGTCGAGAAGCAAACTCCCAGATATGTATTCAGGTACAAGGAATCTATTATGATAGTGCTGCCTGGATAAGGCCAGAAAGGAATTGGAGGAGCACGATAGGAAAACGGCAGAAGCCAGTTGAAGATGCAATGTCAGGCAAGTCCCTGCCTCAGCCTAATCCCCAGGAATTGGGGAAGTTAAATCTCACCTAAGAGCATGCCCAGAAGTACAGTCCCTGAATTTTATATCCTTATACCAGGTAATTCTTGGCTGTCACGGGTTGGAATGGGGGTGCTGGGTAGTAGGGAACCTAAGCAGTCAAACTCCTCAGGCGCCATGTAAAAGGCCAGGGCTCTAGGGCACAAGGAAAATCCTCTAAAGTCCCAAAGGCAAACTGTTAACTACCAAGCAAATTAAATCCCTCCAGTGGAACATCAATGGAGTCAGTCCCAATGTCTCTTTTCTGGGCCCCAGGACTTCATCTATAACATAAAGTGGTAGGATTTGATGATCTCTTAGATAGTATGTGATTATAAATTCTGCAGATCTAAGGTTCCTTTTAAACTCTTTTGGGAATACTGCTTAAACAACAGCATGGCTACGTACCTTAAACAAATAGAGCAAGAGTGAGAATCCAGTAGAAAAGCGTAGTGAACCAGCCAGATTGCTGTCTATTAAGGTGGAAAGGCACCCAAGGGGCTCTGTCTCTCCTGGTGGATCCCGTGTTACCCGTGGGAAGGGATAGGCTGGGAAACAGCCAAGACTCGAGCAGCTGTGAGAAGGTGGCACTTTATGAATGGGGTTGAAAGCCGGTCGTGCAACACTGAATGAAAACTCTCAGCCCTTGTGGTTGCTGTAGCACCTGTTAGACCAACTGATGATAATGTTTTTTCTCTCTTGCCCGGAAAAGGCTAGAACCAGTTTCTTTAAGAATTAGTGGACTGTTGGAAGATTTTATCCACCCTTCTTCTCTGTTCCCATGTACCAAACCTACCTGGAGGAGTGAGGCTCTGTAGCCTTGGATACCCATCTCCCACTGGGCATCCTCCCATCCTTCTTCCATGCAACCCAGGAGGATGGGAGGTGGTCAGAAAGCTTATTTGCACTTAAAACACATTGTTTTAGTCTGGGTCTCTGGGAAAAGGTATATTTATTTATCCTCCATCTCCAAATTTTAGAACTAGAAATTTAACTACTAATCACACATACAGACTATGAAACTAGGGACATATCACTTCAATGAACTTCAGTTTTCTTAGGTGTTATAAAGGATAACATAGTATCTACTCCATACATTTGTTGTGAGGATTAATTGAAATATTGTCTATATACCACCTAGAACAATGCTTGCCCAATATTATGGTATTCGAAATTGCCATGTCATATGGGATGGTCATGGGTCACACTACTGTTTTGAGATTAGGACAGACTGGGAGATGTTATCTCCCACAGATGATATCTGCAAGAATAAATGCTAACACAAAGGAACACACTTTAAATTGAACATTGGTGAATTATTTTACTTGATCTTACTGTCCTTAGACGTCTCTCTACCTTATAGATTCCTGTGATTCCCACTCATCCAACACCAAATGCGATGGTGTATTTTTTCCCTATATATATGTATAACGGTAACAATATTATACACAGCAGTAATAGTAATATAACTTCATTTGGGTACCCGGACCTGATTCTAATGTGTGTTAGTATATGGGAGGGGGCCTTCCCACACACACTTACACCAAGCAATTCTCAAACACCAGCAGGGAGTTGGAGAACACCACTCAATTCTGATGCTATCTGCCCGGAGACAGCACCAGATCCCCAGATTTAGGGCTTCATCCTACAGGACTGCCATCTACCCTGAACTCCAGACGGTGGTGGCAAGGCCCAGGTAGTTCCCTGTGCTTCTGACCTACAAGCTCCCGATTGGATGTTCCCACAACCTTTACTTAGGTCTGATTAATTTGCTAGAGCAGCTCACAGAACTCAGGAAAACACTTATGTTTACAAGTGTAATAAAGGATACAAGCTAACAGCCAGATGAAGAGAGACATAGGGCAAGGTCCCAAATAAAGAAGCTTCTATTCTTGGGGAGCTTGGCTGGTCCCCCAAGCATAGAAGTTCTCTCTGACCAAGAAGCAGGATGCAACAGAGCTGAGCAGAGAGAGAGAGAGAGAGAGAGAGCAAGTGAGAGAGCAATGAGCTCTTCTCGGGTGATTGTGAGGGCTCCATTGCATAATCATGATTGACTAAATTATTGGCCATTGGCTGATTCAGTCTCCAGCCCCTGTCCTTGGGTGAGGGTCCAAAAATCTCTCATTAATATGATGAAACACCTGTTCCACCTTTAAGACTTTAAGTCTGGTGTTCCAGAATTGCTTGGTGTACATATTTGTGAGAAGACCTCCTCCCACATACTAACACACATTAGAATCGGGTCCGGGTACCCAAATGAAGCTATACTACCATGACTGCTGTGTATAATATTGTTACTGTTATACATATATGTAGGGAAAACATACACCATTGCATTTGGTGTTGGACGAGTGGGAATCACAGGAATCTATAAGGTAGAGAGACATCCTAGGGCAGTAAGGTCAAGTAAAATAATTCAGTTTTTTCAGGAACTGTGGATGAAAAGACCAAATATACCCCAGAAATAAATATTTGGTCATATGAATGACCAAATATTAATTTCTTGTAACTCACTGTAACACAATCCCAAACTCCTTAGTGAATATTTTGTATGTCTATCCTTTTTAAAACAGCTGACCAAGATAAAACCACAACATAAAATACATAGCTTACATATAGTACCATGGAAAGCATACCAGGTAGATGCAAATAAAACGAAACATAAGTCACCCTAGTGATACCAAATCACATAAATTAAAAGGCATGAACAGTATAAGAAGAGACATACATGATGTTAAGAGGTGCAGTTTATGAATATGTACAACAAAAAAATCTATGTGTACCAAACCATATAGGAGCTAAATATGCAAAACAAAATAATTAAAATCTAAGAAAAACTTGGAAAATTAAACTGATGATGGGAGATAATGCTGTTCTGTTTAGAAATGATGAACGTAGTTGTTAAAAATTACTAAAAACATAGATTTGAATTATCTCATTACATACACACACACATACACATGCACACACAATCTCAATTTAACAGATTTGATAATATATCTCTGTATATATCATTGATTCTCAATTTTTTTGGTGTCAGGACCTCTTTATGTCTTAAATACTATTGTATTCTTCAAAGAGCTTTTGTGTATATTGGTTATAAAATACTGGTTACATGTGGGTATATACAAGTATATATTAGAACATGTAGGTTATGTTGTTTCTATATTTACCCCATTAGTTATTAAAACTGATAATTAAAATACTCATTAATTTATTTTAAATAACAATACATTCATTAAATGTTAACAAAAATATATTTTAGGAAAACTATATTTTCAAAAACCAAACAATATTAAAGAGGGACAATGATTTGCATTTTCTAAATCTCTTTAGTGTCTGGCTTAGTAGAAGAAAAATATATTCTCATATTCTACTTCTGCATTCAATCTTTAATATGTTGTTTTTAGTGTGAGGAAAATACGTGAGACAAATCCAGCCTCGAACATATAGCTTCACAAGTAGCTGAGAAGGAAAGAGTATTTTAATAACCTTTTCAGATAATTGCAGATATTTTTCTTTAATAGAACACCAAATCTTGGTGACTACTGTGCTCTTAGATGTTAATTGCAATGTGGAACCTGAAACTCTATCAATAAATGTTTCATACTCAATTGTACTGAAGTCCAGTGTTCTCTTATGCACCTGAAGGGATCTTTCCCATGTACGGTTTGTAATATAATGCATTGGCAATGTGGAAAATAATGTTTCATTGAGTTTGTAGATTTTCCATATGTTGGCAAATCATTTTTCATTATTAGAAAACTGGATTCCGTAATACTGTCATCAATTTCATCAGAAAAGACTTCAAGCATTAAGAAAGGGGTAAGCTCAAGGTATTTTTTAAAATTCTACTTTTATTTATTTGTATTTTATCTTAAGCAAGAAATAGCGTCAATTTTTTTCCTGTGTGTGTGTGTGTGTACACATTCCACTGAAGATCAGCTAGTTCAGCTCTCAGTTACACAAATGATTTCCTTGAGATAGCCATCTTACCTTCATACAAAGCAGAGCTTTTTGCACATTTTGCATTTCATCACACAGAATATTAAAAAGATGTGCTAAGGAGTTAAGTTTTGACAAAATTATCTTTGTTGCTTCATCAGGATATTCTTAAGTGAAACAAACATTTTTTATGCAAGTGTGAGTCACTGAAGAATATAACTATCATATTCTGCCTTCATTTTTGCTAAACAATTATTTTTTTTTGTACTTCAACAGGGAGACTTTATTTTATTTATTTTTTTATTTTGCTATCATTCTACAATTACATAAACAACATTATGGTTACTAGACTCCCCCCCCCCATTATCAAGTCCCTACCACATACCCCATTACAGTCACTGTCCATCAACATAGTAAGATGCTATAGAATCACTACTTGTCTTCTCTGTGCTATACTGCCTTCCCCGTGCCGCCCACCCCCAATTATGTGTGCTAATCGTATGCCCCTTTTTCCCCCTTATCCCTCCCTTCCCACCCATCCTCCCCAATCCCTTTCCCTTTGGTAACTGTTAGTCCATTCTTAGGTTCTGTGAGTCTGCTGCTGTTTTGTTCCTTCAGTTTTTTCTTTGTTCTTATACTCCACAGATGAGTGAAACCATTTGATACTTGTCTTTCTCCACCTGGCTGATTTCACTGAGCATAATACCCTCTAGCTCAATGCATATTGTTGCAAATGGTAGGATTTGTTTTCTTCTTATGGCTGGATAATATTCCATTGTCTATATGTACCACATCTTCTTTATCCATTCATGTACTGATGGACACTTAGGTTGCTTCCATTTCTTGGCTATTGTAAATAGTGTTGCTATAAACATAGGGGTGCATATGTCTTTTTCAAACTGGGCTGCTGCATTCTTAGGGTAAATTCCTAGGAATAGAATTTCTGGGTCAAATGGTATTTCTATTTTTAGTTTTTGGAGGAACCTCCATACTGCTTTCCACAATGGTTGAACTATTTTACACTCCCACCAGCAGTGTAGGAGGGTTCCCCTTTCTCTACATCCTCGCCAACATTTGTTGTTGCCTTTTGGATCTTGGTCATCCTAACTGGTGTGAGGCGATATTTCATTGTGGTTTTAATTGCATTTCTCTGATGATTAGCGATGTGGAGCATCTTTTCATGTGCCTGTTTGTCATCTGAATTTCTTCTTTGGAGAAGTGTCTGTTCAGCTCCTCAGCCCATTTTTTAATTGGCTTATTTGCTATCTGTTTGTTGAGGTGTGTGCACTCTTTATATAATTTGGATGTCAACCCCTTATCAGATATGTCATTGATGAATATAGTCTCCCATACTATAGGATGTCTTTTTGTTCTGTTGATGGTGTCCTTTGCTGTACAGAAGCTTTTCAGTTTGATATAGTCCCATTTTTTCTTTTTTGCTTTGGTTTCCCTTGCCAGGGAGATACATTCATGAAGAAGTTGCTCATGTTTAAGTCCAAGATATTTTTGCCATGTTTTTTTCTAAGAGTTTTATGGTTTATGACTTACATTCAGGTTTTTGATCCATTTTGAGTTTACTTTTGCGTATGGGGTTAGACAATAATCCAGTTTCATCCTCTTACATGTAGCTGTCCAGTTTGGCCAACACCAGCTATTGAAGAGACTGTCATTTCCCCATTGTATATCCATGGCTCCTTTAACATATATTAATTGACTTTATATGCTTGGGTTTATATCTGGGCTCCATTGGTCTATGGGTCTGTACTTGTGACAGTACCAAATTGTCTTGAATACTGTGGCTTTTAGTAGAGCTTGAAGTCAGGGAGTGTAATTCCCCCACTTTATTCTTCCTTCTCAGGATTGATTTGGCTATTAGGGGTCTTTTGTGGTTCCATATGAATTTTAGAACGATTTGCTCTAGTTTGCTGAAGAATGCTGTTGGTATTTCGATAGGGATTGCATTGACTCTGTAGACTGCTTTAGGTAGGATGGCAATTTTGACAATATTAATTCTTCCTCTCCGTGAGCACAGGATGTGTTTCCATTCATTGGTATCTTCTTTAA
The DNA here is from genome assembly GCA_032199065.1 of Smutsia gigantea. NCBI lineage: Eukaryota > Metazoa > Chordata > Mammalia > Pholidota > Manidae > Smutsia > Smutsia gigantea. Next base: position 23,082 of record JAVSCE010006899.1, on the reverse strand, counting down.
TTTCTCTCATGAGTGTCTTGTAGTTTTCAGAGTATAGGTCTTTCACTTCCTTGGTTAGGTTTATTCCTAGGTATTTTATTCTTTTTGATGCGATTGTGAATGGAATTGTTTTCCTGATTTCTCTTTGTGCTAGTTCATCGTTAGTGTATAGGAATGCAGTAGGTCTCTGTGTATTAATTTTGTATCCCGCAACTTTGCTGAATTCAGATATTAGATCTAGTAGTTTTGGAGTGGATTCTTTAGGGTTTTTTGTAAACAATATCATGTCATCTGCAAACAGGGACAGTTTGACTTCTTATTTACCAATCTGGATGCCTTTTATTTCTTTGTGTTGTCTGATTGTCGTGGCTAGGACATCCAGAACTATATTGAATAAAAGTGGGGAGAGTGAGCATCCTTGTCCTGTTCCCAATCTTAAAGGAAAAGCTGAAAGCTTTTCACTGTTAAGCATAAAGTTGGCTGTGGGTTTGTCACATATGGTCTTTATTATGTTGAGGTACTTGCCCTCTATACCCATTTTGTTGAGAGTTTTTATCATGAATGAATGTTGAATTTTGTCGAATGCTTTTTCAGCATCTATTGAGATGATCATGTGGTTTTTGTCCTTCTTTTTGTTTATGTAGTGGATGATATTGATGGATTTTCGAATGTTGTACCATCCTTGCATCCCTGGGTTGAACCCCACTTGATCATGATGGATGATCTTCTTGATGTGTTTTTGAATTCAGTTTGCTAATATTTTGTTGAGTATTTTTGCATCTATATTCATCAGGGATATTGGTCTGTAATTTTCTTTTTTTGTGGTGTCTTTGCCTGGTTTTGGTATTAGAGTGATGTTGGCCTCATAGAATGAGTTTGGGAGTATTCCATCCTGTTCTACTTTTTGGAAAACTTTAAGGAGGATGGGTATTAGGTCTTCACTAAATGTTTGATAAAATTCAGCAGTGAAACCATCTGGTCCAGGGGTTTTGTTCTTAGGTAGGTTTTTGATTACCAGTTCAATTTACTTGTTGGTAATTGGTTGATTCAGATTTTCTGTTTCTTCCTGGGTCAGTCTTGGAAGGTTGTATTTTTCTAGAAAGTTGTCCATTTCTTCTAGGTTATTCAGTTTGTTACCATATAATGTTTCATAGTATTCTCTCATAATTCTTTGTATTTCTGTGGTGTCCATAGTGATTTTTCCTTTCTCATTTCTGATTCTGTTTATGTGTGTAGAGTCTCCTTTTTCTTGATAAGTCTAGCTAGGGGTTTATCTATTTTGTTTATTTTCTCAAAGAAGCAGCTCCTGCTTTCATTGATTCTTTCTATGGTTTATTCTTCTTGATAGTGTTTATTTCTGCTCTAATCTTTATTATGTCCCTCCTTCTACTGACTTTGGGCCTTATGTGTTCCTCCTTTTCTAGTTTTGTTAATTGTGAGTTTAGACTGTTCATGTAGGATTGTTCTTCTTTCCTGATGTAGGCCTGTATTGCAATATACTTCTGTCCTAGCACGGCCTTCTCTGTGTCCCACAGATTTTGCGGTATTGAGTTATTTTTATCATTTGTGTCCATATATTGCTTGATCTCTGTTTTTATTTGGTCATTTTTCCATTGATTATTTAGGAGCATGTTATTAAGCCTCCACATGTTTGTGGGATTTTTCTTTTTTTGTGTGTGTAATTTTTTCTAGTTTCATACTTTTGTGATCTGAGAAGATGGTTGGTACAATTTCAATGTTTTTGAATTTACTTAGGCTCTTTTTGTGGCCTAGTGTATGATCTATTCTTGAAAATTTTCCATGTGCACTTGAGAAGAGTGTGTATTCTGTTGTTTTTGGATGAAGTGTTCTGTAGATGTCTGTTAGGTCCATCTGTTCTAGTATGTTGTTCAGTGCCTCTGTCTCCTTACTTATTTTCTGTCTGGTTGATCTGTCTGTCCTTAGGAATGAGTGGTGTGTTGAAGTCTTCTAAAATGAATGCATTGCATTCTGTTTCCCCCTTTAATTCTGTTAGTATTTGTGTCACATATGTAGGTGATCATGTGTTGGGCACATAGATATTTATAATAGTTATATCTTCTTGTTGGACTGACCACTTTATCATTATGTAATGTCCTTCTTTGTCTCTTGTTACTTTCTTTGTTTTGAAGTCTGTTTTGTCTGATACAAATACTACAACTCCTGATTTTTTCTCCCTATTAGTTTCTTGAAATATCTTCTTCCATCCCTTTACTTTCAGTCTGTGTATGTCTTTGGGTTTGAAGTGAGTCTCTTGTAGAGAGCATATAGATGGATCTTGTTTTTTTATCCATTCAGTGAGTCTATGTCTTTTGATTGGTGCATTCAGACCATTTACATTTAGGGTGATTAACGATAGGTATGTACTTATTGCCATTGCAGGCTTTAGATTCGTGATTACCAAAGGTTCAAGGGTAATTCCCTTACTATCTAACAGTCTAAGTTAACTCACTTCATATGCTATTACAAACACAACCTAAAGGTTCTTTTTTCCTCCTTTTTCTTCCTCCTCTATTTTTATGTTAGTTATCATATTGTGTACTCTTTGTCTATCCCTTGATTGACTTTGCATGTACTTGGTTTGATTCTACATCTGCTTAGTAATTAATTGCTCTACTTTGCTGTGGTTTCATTTCCTCTGGTGACAGCTCTTTAGCCTTAGGAATACTTCCATCTATAGCAGTCACACCAAAATGCACTGTAGGGGTGAATTGTGGGAGGTTAATTCTCTCTACTTTTGCTTATTTGAAAATCGTTTAATCCCTTTTTCAAATTTAAATGATAACCTTGCTGGGTAGAGTATTCTTTGTTCAAGGCCCTTCGGCTTCATTGCATTGAATATATCATGCCACTCCTTTCTGGCCTGTAAGGTTTCTGTTGAGAAATCTAATGAAAGCCTGATCGGTTTTCCTTTGTATGTGATCTTTTTTCTCTCTCTAGCTGCTTTTAAAAGTCTGTCTTTATCCTTGATCTTTGCCTTTTTAATTATTATGTGTCTTGATGTTGTCTTCCTTGGGTCCCTTGTGTTGGGAGATCTGTGCACCTCCATGGCTTGGGAAACTATCTCCTTCCCCAGACTGGGGTGGTTTTATGCAATTACCTTCTCAATAACACTTTCTTTCCCTTTCTCTCTGTCTTCTTCCTCTGGTACCCCTATAATGTGGATATTGTTCCATTTGGGTTGGTCACACAGTTCTCTCAATATTCTTTCATTCTTAGAGATCCTTTTTTCTCTCTGTGCCTCAGTTTTTTTTTATTCCTCTTCTCTAATTTCTATTCCATTTACCATCCCTTCTACTACATCTAATCTGCTTCTAAATCCCTCCATTGTATTTTTCATTTCAGATATGGAATTTCTTAATGATTGAATCTCTGTCTTAAATTCATCCCTTAGTTCTTGAATATTTTTCTGTACCTCAGTGAGCATGTTTATGATTTTTACTTATTTTTTTTGTTTGTTTATTTAAAAAATTTTTTAATATAATTTATTTTATTATCATTAATTTACAATTACATGTGCAATATTACGATTATTAAACTACCCCATCATCAGGTCCCCCCCACCAACCCCATTACAGTCACTGTCCATCAGCGTAGTGAGATGCTATAGAATCACTACTTGTCTTCTCTGAGTTGTACTGCCCTCCCTGTGCCCCCACAACATTACATCTGCTAATCGTAATGCCCCTTTCCCCCTCTTATCCCTCCCTTCCCGCCCATTTTCCCCAGTCCCTTTCCCTTTGGTAACCATTAGTCCGTTCTTGGGTTCTGTGAGTCTGCTGCTGTTTTGTTCCTTCAGTTTTTTTCTTTGTTCTTATACTCCACATATGAGTGAAATCATTTGATACTTGTCTTTTTCGGCTTGGCTTATTTCACTGAGCATAATACCCTCTAGCTCCATCCATGTTGTTGCAAATGGTAGGATTTGTTTTCTTCTTATGGCTGAATAATATTCCATTGTGTATATGTACCACATCTTCTTTATCCATTCATCTACTGATGGACACTTAGGTTGCTTCCATTTCTTGGCTATTGTAAATAGTGCTGCAATAAACATAGGGGTGCATCTGTCTTTTTCAAATTGGGCTGCTGCATTCTTAGGGTAAATTCCTAGGAGTGGAATTCCTGGGTCAAATGGTATTTCTATTTTGAGTTTTTTGAGGAACCTCCATACTGCTTTCCACAATGGTTGAACTAATTTGCAGTCCCACCAGCAGTGTAGGAGGGTTCCCTTTTCTCCACATCCTCGCCAACATTTGTTGTTGTTTGTGTTTTGGATGTTGGCCATCCTCACTGGTGTGAGGTGATATCTCATTGTGGTTTTAATCTGCATTTCTCTGATGATTAGCGATGTGGAGCATCTTTTCATGTGCCTGTTGGCCATCTGAATTTCTTCTTTGGAGAAGTGTCTATTCATGTCTTCTGCCCATTTCTTAATTGGATTATTTGCTTTCTGTTTGTTAAGGTGCATGAGTTCTTTATATATTTTGGATGTCAGCCCTTTATCAGATATGTTTTTTATGAATATATTCTCCCATACTGTAGGATGTCTTTTTGTTCTACTGATGTTGTCCTTTGCTGTACAGAAGCTTTTCAGCTTGATATAGTCCCACTTGTTCATTTTTGCTTTTGTTTCCCTTGCCCGGGGAGATATGTTCATGAAGAAGTTGCTCATGTTTATGTCCAGGAGATTTTTGCCTATGTTTTTTTCTAAGAGTTTTATGGTTTCATGACTTACATTCAAGTCTTTGATCCACCTTGAGTTTACCTTTGTGTATGGGGCTAGACAGTAGTCAGTTTCATTCTCTTACATGTAGCTGTCCAGTTTTTCCAACACCAGCTGCTGAAGAGGCTGTCATCTCCCCATTGTATATCCAAGGCACTTTTATCAAATATTAATTGACTGTATATGTTTGGGTTAATGTTTGGATTTTCTATTCTGTTCCACTGGTCTGTGGGTCTGTTTTTGTGCCAATACCAAATTGTCTTGATTACTGTGGCTTTGTAGTAGAGCTTGAAGTCAGGGAGCGTAATTCCCCCTGTTTTATTCCTCCTTCTCAGGATTGCTTTGGCTATTCGGGGTCTTTTGTGGTTCCATATGAATTTTAGAGTTATTTGTTCCAGTTCATTGAAGAAAGCTGTTGGTAGTTTGATAGGGATTGCATTGAATCTGTAGATTGCTTTAGGTAGTACAGCCATTTTGACAATATTTATTTTTCCTAGCCAAGAGCATGGGTGCATTTCCATTTGTTAGTGTCCTCTTTAATTTCTCTTAGGAGTGTCTTGTAGTTTTCAGAGTACAGGTCTTTCACTTCCTTCGTTAGGTTTATTCCTAGGTATTTTATTCTTTTTGATGCAATTGTGAATGGAATTGTTTTTCTGATTTCTCTTTCTGTTAGTTCATCGTTAGTGTATAGGAAAGCAACAGATTTCTGTGTGTTAATTTTGTATCCTGCAACTTTGCTGAATTCAGATATTAGTTCTAGTAGTTTTGGAGTGGAGTCTTTAGGGTTTTTTATGTACAGTATCATGTCATCTGCAAATAGTGACAATTTGACTTCTTCTTTACCAATCTGGATGCCTTGTATGTCTTTGTTTTGTCTGATTGCTGTGGCTAGGGCCTCCAGTACTATGTTGAATAACAGTGGAGAGAGTGGGCATCCTGTCTTGTTCCCGATCTTAGATGAAAAGCTTTCAGCGTCTCGCCGTTAAGTATGATGTTAGCTCTGGGTTTGTCATATATAGCCTTTATGATGTTGAGGTACTTGCCCTCTATACCCATTTTGTTGAGAGTTTTAATCAGGAATGGATGCTGAATTTTGTCAAATGCTTTTTCAGCATCTATGGAGATGATCATGTGGTTTTTGTTCTTCTTTTTGTTGATGTGGTGGATGATGTTGATGGATTTTCGAATGTTGTACCATCCTTGCATCCCTGGGATGAATCCCACTTGATCATGGTGTATGATCCTCTTGATGTATTTTTGAATTCGGTTTGCTAATATTTTGTTGAGTATTTTTGCATCTACGTTCATCAGGGATATTGGTCTGTAATTTTCTTTTTTGGTGAGGTCTTTGCCAGGTTTTGGTATTAGAGTGATGCTGGCTTCATAGAATGAGTTTGGAAGTATTCCCTCCTCTTCTATTTTTTGGAAAACTTTGAGAATCGGTGTTATTTCTTCTCTATATGTCTGGTAGAATTCAGAGGTGAATCCATCAGGCCCAGGGGTTTTGTTCTTGGGTAGTTTTTTGATTACCAATTCGATTTCGTCACTGGTGATTGGTCTGTTTAGTTTTTCTGTTTCTTGCTTGGTCAGTCTTGGAAGGTTGTATTTTCCTAAGAAGTTGTCCATTTCTTCTATGTTTTCCAGCTTGTTAGCACATAGATTCTCATAATATTCTCTTATGATTCTTTGTATTTCTGTGGAGTCCGTCGTGATTTTTCCTTTCTCATTTCTGATTGTTTTTATGTGTGTAGATTCTCTTTTTCTCCTAATGAGTCTGGCTAGCGGTTTATCTATTTTGTTTATTTTTTCAAAGAACCAGCTCTTGGTTTTATTGATTTTTTCTATTATTTTATTCTTCTCAATTTTTTTTATTTCTTCTCTAATCTTTATTATGTCCCTCCTTCTGGTGACTTTGGGCCTCATTTGTTCTTCTTTTTCCAATTTCAGTAGTTGTGTCTTTAGACTATTCATTTGGGAATGTCTTCTTTCTTTAAATAGGCCTGGATTGCAATATACTTTCCTCTTAGAACTGCCTTTGCTGCGTCCCTCGGAAGTTGTGGCTTTGTGTTGTTGTTGTCATTAGTCTCTATATATTCTTTGATTTCTGTTTTGATTTGGTCGTTAACCCATTGATTAATTAGGAGAGTGTTGTTAAGTCTCCATGTATTTGTGAGCCTTTTTGATTTCTTTCTAAAATTTATTTCTAGTTTTATACCTTGGTGATCTGAGAAGTTGTTGGTAGGATTTCAATATTTTTGAAATTACTGAGGTTCTTTTTGTGGCCTAGTATGTGGTCTATTCTGGAAAATGTTCCATGTGCACTTGAGAAGAATGTGTATCCTGTTGCTTTTGGGTGTAGAGTTCTGTAGATGTCTGTTAGGTCCATCTGTTCTAGTGTGTTGTTCAGTGCCTCTGTGTCTTTACTTATTTTCTGTCTCGTTGATCTGTCCTCTGGAGTGAGTGGTGTGTTGAAATCTCCTAAGATGAATGCATTGCTGTCTATTTCCTCCTTTAATTCTGTTAGTATTTGTCTCACATATGCTGGCGCTCCTGTGTTGGGTGCATATATATTTATAATGGTTATATCTTCTTGTTGGACTGACCCCTTTATCATTATGTAATGTCCTTCTTTATCTTTTGCTACTTTCTTCGTTTTGAAGTCTATTTTGTCTGATACAAGTACTGCAACACCTGCTTTTTTCTCTTTGTTGTTTGCATGAAATATCTTTTTCCATCCCTTCACTTTTAGTCTGTGTATATCTTTGGATTTGAGGTGAGTTTCTTGTAGGCAGCATATAGATGGGTCTTGCTTTTTTATCCATTCTGTTACTCTGTGTCTTTTGATTGGTGCATTCAGTCCATTTACATTTAGGGTGATTATTGATAGGTATGTACTTATTGCCATTGCTGACTTTAGATTCATAGTTACCAAGGGTTCAAGGGTTGTTTCTTTACTATCTAACAATCTAACTTAACTTTCCTGTTAAGTTATTGTAAACACAGTCTGATGTTTCTTTCTTTCTCTCCCTTCTTATTCTTCCTCCTCCATTCTTTCTATAATAGGTGTTTTATTCTTTGCCTTTAGTTAGTATTTGGATGGTCTGCTTTCTTTGCTATGATTTTTTTTTCTCTGGTGACATCTTTTTAGCCTAGGTGTGCTTCCATCTAGAGCAGTCCATTTAAGATATCCTGTAGTGGTGGATTATGAGAGGCAAACTCTCTCAACTTTCGTTTATCTGGAAATTGTTTAATCCCTCCATCATATTTAAATGATAATCGTGCTGGATACAATATTCTTGGTTGGAGGCCCTTCTGTTTCATAATGTTAAATATATCATGCCATTCTCTTCTGGCCTGTAAGGTTTCTGTTGAGAAGTCTGATGATAGTCTGATGGGTTTTCCTTTGTAGGTGATCTTTTTTCTCTGTCTAGCTGCCTTTAATACCCTGTCTTTATCTTTGATCTTTGCCATCTTAATTATTATGTGTCTTGGTGTTGTCTTCCTTGGGTCCCTTGTGTTGGGAGATCTATGAGCTTCGGTGGACTGCGAGACTACTTCCTTCCCCAGCGAGGGAAAGTTTTCAGCAATTATTTCTTCAAAGACACTTTCTATCCCTTTTTCTCTCTCTTCTTCCTCAGGTACTCCTATAATGCGAATATTGTTCCGTTTGGATTGGTCACACAGTTCTCTTAATGTTCTTTCATTCCTAGAAATCCTTTTATCTCTCTCTGCCTCAGCTGCTCTGTTCTCCTGTTCTCTGTTTTCTATTCCGTTAACAGTCTCTTGCATCTCATCCATTCTGCTGTTAAGCCCGTCGATCGCTTGTCTGATTTCTGTATTGTCTTTCCTCAGTTCCCTCACTTCCTCCTTCAGCTCTTGCACATTTCTCTGTAGGTCCATCAGCATGGTTATGACTTTTATTCTGAATTCTTTTTCAGGAGACTGTGCATTTCCATCCCTTCAGACTCCCTCTCTGGGGTTGTCTGGTTGATTTTGGTCTGAACCATATTCCTCTGTCTTTTCATGGCTATATAATTGGTCACTGATAGTTGCCACATATGTCAGCTGGGCTCTTTAAGACTTTAAAAAGAGAAGAAAAAAAGAGAGAGAAAAAAAAAGAAAAAAAAGAAGAAAGAAAGAAAGAAAAAAAAAGAAAAAAGAAAGAAAAGAAAAAACACAAACAAAACAAAAAACAAAACAAAAAAAAAATAAAAAAAATGCCCACCAGACGTAGATTCTGTGGGAATGCTCTAGGTGGCGCTATTGCCCCACTATTCCACAGCTGTGACTGTGCCGCTCTGCAGGGCCCTTTATCGCTCTGGCAGGGGTGGGAATGAATAGGAGGCTGTTGATCTCAGTGAGAAGTGTAAGTATGGCTACGCTTCCTCAGTCACCAGCTAAGGCGTCTGAAACTCCCCAGGACTCGCAGCCTGCTGGGCTGAGTGTGCTGGGGCGATCCGGCTCCTCTGCTGGGCTCCTGTCTCTTTAAGACCGCTGAAGAAAGCGCGCATTTTTTTTTTTTCCTTCCCGGGAGCCGGCTGCAAGCACCCTGGCGCGTTCCCTGCTCAGATCCTGCCCCTCTGTCTCTCCAATCTCCGCTGCCCTGCACAATGTGGGTCAGCACTCCCCGCGCAGATCACCGAGGCTGGCTACTTCGTGGGGTGTACTTCCACTCCCTCCCGGCTCTGAATCCTCTCCTCCCGCCCGTGCACTGGGGTGGGGGAGGGCTCGGGTCCCGCCGGGTCGCGGCTCCTATCTTTCCCGCCTCTTGGGGTGCCGAGTCCTCTCGGGTGTAGCTGCACGCTGTGTGCTTTCCTGTGTATTCTCGTCTCTCTTTTAGGAATAGATGTATTTTCTGTGTTTTCATAGATAAATATAGTGTTGGGAGGAGATTTCTGCCGCCCTGCTCACACCGCCATCTTCCTGGAAGTCTCTGATTTTTACTTTAAACTCTCTTTCAGGAAGATTGGTGAGTTCAGTTTCATTTGGCCCTTTTTCTGGGGTTTGTGAGATTTTGGTCTGAACCAGGTTCCCTTGACATTTCATAATTCTATGTGGTGCCCACTAGTGCGCAGAAACTCCAGTCTCTGGAGCTGCTGAGGCCCTTGAGTGAGATTGGGAGTTGTAGGGGAGCAGTGATGGTGCCTGGGGGAGAAAAGAGCTGTTTCTTGCTTCCCAGCTTCAGTGCCTGTCTCCAGTATCAGAGTCAGTGGCCGAGTACACAAATGTAAGCTTCTGTGGCTGGCATCTCTAGCTGTTGTAGGTGGGGCCTCCCTCTGGCTGGCCTGATGCCAGTGCAGTGACTGCCAGTTTGTGAGCAGGTGCCAGCAGGCCAGGAGGAAGGTGTAGCAGGCTGCATGTCACAGTGGGGGTCCTCAGAGCTGAGTAGGCAGCCAGGGGGATGCAGCACCTGAAGCTCCTCAAAGTTCCCAACCTGCTGGGCAGAGTGTGCCCAGAGAACTTTGTTCACCCTTACCTTCACCCACGTAGCAAGCTCCATGCAAACCATGCTCCTTCAGCAGCCCTCTTGCTGCTAGGAAGCCTCTCAGACTGCCTGCCTTTCCTTTGTCCCAGAGCAGCTGGATGTGGATCCCCGTCCTCCACTAACAGCTGGAATCTCAGTCTCTCAAGCACTCGGCCTGTCCCAGTTTCCCAACCCCACCAACCTCCAGAGAAGCCCACAGTGTAGGTTTGTGCTCCAAAGCAGACCTCCGGGGCTGGATATTCAGCAGTCTTAGGCTTCCACCCCCTCCCCGCTCCATTTCTCTTCCTCCTGCTGGTCGGGGAAGGACTTGTGTTCCACCAGATCAAGGCTTTCATACATTACCGTTTTGTGAGGTCTGCTCTGTTCGTGAGGTCTGTATGCAGTCTGGTGCAGCCTTCTTTCCTGTTGCTGTCTTAGGGCTAGTTGTATTAACTATATTTTCACACTCTGTGTGGTTTGGGGAGGAATTCTCTGTCTCACCTCTCATGCCGCCATCTTGAATTTCAGTGCTAAACAATTTTACCCACTACTTTTTTTGTACATTAGTGCAAATGCCAACACAATGACAAAACAAATAATATCAGTATTATTGAAAATCATTTTTACCTACGGCTTCCTAGAAAGGTTCTTAGAATTCCCTGGGGATTAGAAGACCACACTATAGGAACTGCTTACTGTCTTTATAATATATAATATATAATGTATATATTATGCACATATATTACATATATACACATCATATATTATACATAATATTTATATCAGGGCCTTATTCCCCTTCCATTGTATTGCACTGCCATTTCCCAGAGCACCATTATTCCTTTGTCTTGGCTGTGATTCCATATTTCCAGCTGGTATCAACAAAAAAAGAAACATGGAGGAACCAAGCCTGTTGTTTGAAGGCCCAAGCCTGGGTGTTTACAACATGACCCTGAATTGAAATTCTAGACAATATCAACCTTGTGGGACAGTGGTGGAAAAAGTCATGAAAATGTGGGATCATGCTACAGCTATTTTCTTATGGAGAGGAAAATATAAAGAGTCATACATTTGAGAAACATTATGTTTGAGTCTAGGGTTGAGATAATCTTTGGTAAAAGTAAAAATAGAATGTAATAAAATTTAAGCCATTAAGAAAAAAAAGGTTCTCTTCTTTAGAAAACAATGAAGATAAAAAACAAAACAAAAGTCTGGGAAATAGAATATGTGAAATGAGATGGTAATAATATAAAATATAAAAATAATTGAAACAAATGTAATATATTTAATGGGCTAAACTCAAGAATTAAAAAATAGAGACTCTCAGTTTGGATTGAAAATCTCAAAAAATAAATGTCCAAAATATAGAACTTAAAACAAAAAGATATAAAAACTGAAAAACTAAAATGAAAGAACAAGAAATAACAGAAAAGTGTTAACCAAAAAAAAAAAAATGGGGTGTTAGCCTTCTTAACATGTGATGAAATAGAAACCAGTGGAAAAAATTACAAAATGAAGAAAGAAGTCATATTCTAACAAAAGGATTAAAAAAGCAAGAAGATATAACAGTTATTAATATTGACCTCTAACAATATAATCTCAAAATACATAATGCAACAATTGTGAAGAGGAATAGATGAATCAATTGTTATAGTTTAGACTTTTAATACAATCCTCTTGGAATGAGGTAGGAAAAATAATAGCTGAGATATAAAAGCTCTGAACAATACAATAAATATGCTTGAGCTATTAGTGATATATAGAACTCTCAGAAACCTTCGATACACATTTTTATGCACTCACAGAATATTTAGAAAACTTGGCCATGTGCAAAGGAAGTCTCAATACATCCCAAGGAATAAATAACTGTGATGATAAAATGAGCATAATAACTAACAATAGAGTGTTTACAATGTGTGAAACACAGTTCTAAGTAATTAGAACCCTCAGAAAAACCTATCAAATAGGTCCATTATTATTTCCATTTTACAACTGAAGAAATTAAGGTGTACAAAAGCTAAGTAATGTTCAATTCACTCAACTGTGCAATTGTTCTTAATCACTGTGTCATACTAATAATGGTATGCTAATAAATTTGATAATCTAGATAAAATGAAGACATTTCTGGAATGAAATAAAAATGGCAAAATTGAGATAAGAAGAACTAGAGAACATGAACAAACCAATAGATATTAAAGAGGTATAAATGGTAATCAGTGTCTTACAGATTATATTCTTCTTTTGTATATCCTTTGGGTTGGTTAAAAATAGAATGACAAGGGAAATTGAAAATTTTTAAACCTAAGAAAGAGACTATATGTCAAAATTTGTGGAACATAGCTAAAGTAATCCTTAGAGGGAAAGTAATCCTTAGAGGGAAATGTGTAGCTTTAAAATATTTATTAGGGAATAAGGGTTGGAAACCAATGTGCAAGGCATTCAACTTAACACTGTGAAAGGATGAAGGGGGCAAAGAAGAAAGAAAAAATGTGTTGCAGAATTTGATCAGAAAAGCATTATAGCTGAGTGATATGAAATAAGATCTTAAAGAATTGTGGCAAAAGCTGGGAGAATAACGGTCTAAAAGAGGAAGAATGGAGGACCAGAGGATTGACCCCGGATGATGTACAGAGCTGCTGGTGAAGCCTGTGGAAGGCCGTTGCTTGCGTGTGGTGGTGGACCTTGCTGGGAGTATTTAATGTGTTATGATATGGAAAAAGTGCTTAGGACAGGACCTGGCACATAGAAATCATGTGTTATTTTTATTCTACATATAATAACAATAATTAGTCAGAAACAGAGTTGTAGAAAATATGCTATTGTAACAATTCCATTTTAGCCAGGATTAGAAAATACCTAGAAACAAATTTAACAAGAAGAGTACTTATAAGTAAAACTAGAAAATTTTACTCAAGAACATAAATTATGGTTTAAACCAGGTATCTGAAAACTTTTTTGTGAAGGTCCAAATAGAAATATTTTGGGCTTTGTGGCATGTATGGTCTCCATAGCAACTATTCAACTTGGTCACTGCTCAGCTGCCGTTGTGGTCTGAAAGCAGCTGCAGACAATACATAAATGAATGGGTATGGCTAGATTTGGCCAATGCTGTAGTTTCCTGATCCTTGATTTCATAAAATGGAATGACATGCCTATTATTGGGTGAAAAAAGTTAACACATACAAATGTCAATTTCTCCAAAACTGAATAAAAAGGAGATATTTGGAAAGGTAATTGAATAAGAATAACTAAAAAATAAAGATTAGTACAACTGAAGAGAAAGCCTAGAAATAGTTTTTCTCTCAATTTCTTCTTCCCCTCTCCTTTCTCTCTCCTGATCCATTTAGAAGAAAAATCAGATCTAATCCTTGGTTACTCAATATTAAATCAAAACTCTTAGAATAAAATTATGGGAAGCATATATAATATCTAGGTTTGGGGAGAGAACTTTTAAACCAAGATAGGAAACCTAGAAGCCATAAGAGGAAAGCCTGATTTTTTTTGATTATGTAAAAGTTAAGAATGCTTGTATGTAAGAGATACCATAAGCAAGATAAAAGGCAAACGAGAGTGAGAATAACTTATCTGCAATGCATATGAGAGAGAAACAGGAAACATCCAAAGTTCTTTCATATTGATACCAGAAAGACAGAAGCAGAATGAAAATGGGAAAGGGCAATTCAGCATATGTTTATATGCTCTGCCAGAGTAGTAGGGACCATCTATCTCCCCTACCAAACTGGCAACACAAGGATGTGTGTTGCAGCACTCTTTGTGATAAAGAGTTAAAAACAGAAACAGCAAATGTATATCTGTCTGAGAATGGTTGAATATTACGTGGAAATTAAAAAGAATGAGTTAGTTTCTAGTTTAACCAGAGGTATTTCTGAATGTGCAGAGAAAAGATATAGAGGATGTATATAATATGGTCTGCTCTATTTATAAACAATGAGCCTCTCATTGTGCTTAAGTGTATATATTTATATATAAATTATATGAGTACAAATATGAAAGAACATTGATTACTCAGAGAAATAGGGATGCAGAGGGATAGAAGCAAGCAAGGTGTGTGCGTACACACACAGTTTGTAAGGAAAAAAGTGGTCATAATTTTTAAAAATCTCACTTATGTAAAATTTTATTTATATATCCAGAGGTGGCATTAAAAATATTTAACAACCGGTATGGCACAGGTACAGACCAATCAGAACAGATGCTGGCTGGTATATTGTACGGGTGTGTGTTCACTGAATATTGGCCCTGTTATTTCCCTACATACTCGTGCCTTTATTTCTGTGGGATAGATTCCTAGGAGTTGGATTGCTGTGTCAAAGGGTATGTGTATTTCTAATTTTAAAAGAAATTGCCAGATTGCTGCACAAAAAAAGACTGTAGCAATTCACATTTCTTCCAGCAATGTATAAGAGTGCTTTTTGCCCCATTCTGACAGCGGTGGAGAACATATCAATCACTTAAGCAGGGAAATTTTCAAAGATAGGCAAGTATTCTGTCTCTCAGCGGGAAGCCTCAGCTGTTGAAAAGAGTGAAAGTCTTAAGGAAGGTCTCTGACTTGCTAATCTTAAACTCCAAATACTATGTGCTCAAGGTAGAATGTCTACCAGCTGCTCTTGCCTTCCCCCATGTTAATCCCCACTAGCTCCAGTTTAGGTCTTGTTCCTTCTTCCCAGGCTGAGGTGATAATTTTATTGCAGCGGATGTTCCCGTCTTTGAGATATGTTGTGCCGTTTAAAGCTTTTATCACTAAATCCAGAGGATTTCGTTCCCTCAGCAAATGGACACCGTAATCACTTACTACTATTTTTAATAAACTGAAGTTCAAATCAGAAAACTCTAATGACAAGGGCATGGCTATGCGTAATGCAGACTGATGGTCTCTCATAAACTTGAGGAAATGCTAAAGAAGTCAATAGTTTCTCCTTATGGGATATAAACATTTGTAGTCATTGGGTAGGGTGTTTAGCATACTTGACATGCAGAATGTTTAAAGGTAGAGAAGGACAAAGATGACGTAAATATGACAATTTTCAGCATGGGTGATGGGAAGGATAATGATGTTCCTTATGAAGAATAATGATGAAGAAGTGCTTTTATATTAAAAAAGGAAAATTAAATTCAGTTTTGAATGTTGAATTTTAATTTCTAGCCACATTTATTGAGACCCTGCTATATTCTGGGTGCAGAGGATACAGAAATAAATGACCCAGTCCTAATCCCTGAAGACCCTCTAAGTCTAGAGCTATAAATGGAAAATGAAAGTCTGTTGGTATACTTCAGTTAAAATGTAAATTCCAGGATAATAGAGGAGAAGAGAAAAAAGATATCTAGTTCTAACTAAGGAATCTTAGGAGTCTTGCTGGTATCTGGTGATACCAGAGTTTATACTGGGGATAATGTAAGTCCAGTGACACATAAGGAAAGGACATTCAGGATGGAAGGAAAGCAAAGCCACAAAGGCAGGGCAATGGAACAGGTGTAGGAAAAGACAAGTGGTTAGGGTTAGCTGGAATGTGAGTGAATGTGAGGTCGTGTCAAGAAACAGGTTGAAAAGTAGGATCAAGAAAGGCCTTCCAAGCTATGCTGAGGGATTTGGGTTTACCCTTAGTTGAACACCAAATCACTGATAAAACAGGAGAGTGATTATCACATTTGGGTTCAAAACTGATCATGGACCTTTTCAGGAAGGTAGATTTGAGAAGGAAAGGTGGTGGGACCAGAGACAGGAGACCCCATCAGTGGCGGCTGCAAACATCTCAGCAAGATCCTAAGACAGGGTGGAAGTGACTCCCAGGCCGCAGGGACACACAATGATGTTCCTCCTTGCACCAGGTGTCCCCATGACACCTCTGGTTGCCCCAGACTGTCCACTGTTGTGTCCACCCTCCATTCTGCCCTTCCCTTCCTGTCTCTTGCATTTGTTTCTATATAGCAAAGTCTATTTTTGTTAAATATTGGAGCAAGCAATCAATTTGGTATTGAATAATGAATAAGTCATAGTCTCATTTTTAAGAGGACCACCTTTAATTCTAAATTGGTGGCATTTCAAGGGAGGTTACTTAGTTAAAAGCATAATTTTTGGCTGCATGAGGGTGTCATTTACACTTCATTGCTGGCCACCGGTTCTGTCTGTTTATAAAACCAGCCTTGTGCAGCATACAGCCTGGTCAGCGGCGAACAAGTGAGGTTTTTCTCCCCCACCTTTGACAGGGTCTCTGTATCAGTTTTTTAATTACGGAAACCAAAGCAACTCTGGCTAACTTAAGCAAAACTTAAGAAGTTGGGGGAGGGGGAGACTAAGCAGGGTGAATTTCTTGAAGAGATATGTGAGATTTCACAAATGAAAAGCAAACAGGTTGGGGAAGTAAGGGGCTCCAGGAATCACTGAGTCAGGAACTGACAGCCTGTCCCCCTGGGACACTGCGCTAGAGGGGATTCGGCTCCAACTTCGATTCCATAGGGAAAGCATGTGATTGGCTTAGTTTGCTTAGCAGACCTACCCATCCTTGGGGAGGGCAGGATGAGGGAGAGGGGTACCATTGTTCAATCCCTAGGAAAGTGGAGTCTGTCGCCAGAAGAACAGGAAAGAGATGCTGGGCAGACAAATACAGCAGATTGTCCAATACAACATCGTCTTGCTAATTTGTAAATTGAGGGGACTAGGAGATTCTAAGCATTCTTCTTCCTCTAAACTTTGGAGTTTATGAGTCCAATATGGCTAAGTACCCTTGTATGTTTTTACAAGTCCATGTATACCCCTTAGGAATTTTTCCCTTAGTGAAGCAATTTCAGTTTTAGATGCTAGCTAGATGGGTTCTGAATAGAACTACCAGTGTTTGCATGTGGCTATTTCTGATTGGCTTATAGCAATGGAATGGCTAACGTTTAAAGGATAAAGCTAGGAAGGAAATCTTCATAAAGGTGATGGAAAGATACAAATTTCACAGCTTCCCTGCAGCAGAAGGCTATTCCAGGAAATAAGCTTTGTTTGACATACGTGGAATCTTTAGTTTTAAGTATTTCTACTTTCCTTTCCATTTTAAGACCAAGAATGCACACTCATAAGTTCATTAAAAATACAGTTTTTCCGTCTCTGATGAGATAAAGTGTTAACCAAGAAATTAACTACAGCAGAAGCTTCTGAATCAGTCCATGTGTTAGTAGTATGGTCATGGCCATAAGGACGTTCCCAGAGCACCTCTGACAGTGTTCGCAGACACCAGGCAGCCAGGGTCCCTGGCTTACGGAGACCCTGGCAGCAGCCTTTACTTGCCTTTTTACAACAATAACAGATGGTTGGCACCAGTTGATGTTCGCCACCATAATTTTCCTTCTGCTCAAGACCTTAAGATGTTTTCGGGCTCTGTTCCAGCTTCATCGTGGAACTTTTCCTCCTTCCTTACAGGTGGGCAGAATCCTAGTGATGTGAGGTCTGGCTTTGATTTGGGAAGTGAATTTCAAGGAAAAATAGACTGTGTGCCTTGGATTTCTAACCTTTCTTTTTACTTGTATGTGACTCAAACTGAAATTACAGCCTTCTCTTATTTTCCCCTTGAATGATTTTTGACCTGCTTCTAACAAACAGGGAAAAGAAACTAACGAGCATGATAAAACCAGTGTCAGCATTAGAAAACCATGTGTGAGAGCAAATGGAAAACCAACATCCACAACTCATATAAATTAATGGCAGGGTGTGGCACACAGCTGCCCAACTGATGAGAAGAAAGCTGTGTTGTGACTTGCTGGGGAATTAACTATTGTAAGTGGAGAAGCAGAGTAATAGTGATTTGACCTGGTAATATCATTGGGGAAGATGGCGGGGAAGGAAAGAAATAGGTAAGCCTTTGCCTGAGAGTCAGTGGTTTTGTTTGATACATATCGTATTTTTCACTATGGAAGCACCCATTCAATGATGATTGCAGTGGTTATGACCATAGCTGCCAATGAGAGGAAAACTAGTGTCCTGAAGAAAAGAAGAATTAGATTTGAGACATTCTGAAGTGCTCTAAGAGGAACTCATTACAGGCACTTAGACGGGAAATTAGAATTCATGCAATTATGAACACTGGACACACTTAAATGATATAAGTCAAAGGTGAAAAAAAGGTAAAATAAAGAAAAGTGAAAGAAAGCTATTTCTCAGACATACTGTATGTCACTTCTGCTCATAGTCATTGACCAAACCAATCATGTGTCTAAGCATACTATCAGTGGGGATGGAAATATACTCCTCTTACTAGGAGGCCTTGCTAGAGATTCAGCAAGTATTTTGAACAAACAATTCAGTCTACCATATTACTGATTCAATTTCTTTAATTATCATAGATTTTCAGTTTATTTCTTCTTTTTCATTTTTTCCAGTTTTATTGAGATATAATCAACATATAGCTGTAAATTTAAAGTATAACATGTAATGATTTGATATATGTATATGTTGTGAAATGTTTACCATGACACAGTTAGTTAACATAACCTTTACCTCACATAATTACTATTTTTTTGTTTTGTTATGGTGGGAAAATTAAACCTTTATCCTCATAGCAACTTTTGAGTATACATTACAGTACTGTTCATTAGAGCCACCATGCTGTACCTTAGATCTCCAGAACTTATTCATCTTATAATTGAAAGTTTGTACCCTTTGACAAACATCTCTCCATTTCTTCCACCCCTCAGCCTCAAGAAACCACCATTCTATTTTCTGTTTCCGTGAGTTTAATGCTTTTAGAAATAGAACTACCATATGATAACACTTCTGATTACATCCAAAGTAAATGAAAACATGTAAGTGAGATCATACAGTAATTGTCTTTCTCTGTCTCACTTATTTCAATTAAATAAATGAGGGATGGCCCTCAATATCCATCCAGGTTGTTATATGGGAGGATTTCCTACTTTTCAATAGCTGAATGATATTCTATTGTGTGTGTATATATCACTATCTAAATCCATTTCCACACATATGTCTATATCTGCCACATCTTCTTTATCCATTCATCCACTGATCATCTCTTTGAAACCTTGTTTTCCTTTACTTTGGATGTAATCAGAAGTGTTATCATATGGTAGTTCTATTTCTATATTTCTGAGGCAACTCCATCCCATTTTCCATAATGGCTATACGAGTTTACATTCTAACAACAGTGTACCAGGGTTCCCTTTCCTCCACATCCTCATTTTTCTCTTATCTTTTTGATAATAACACCCTAACAGGTCTGTGGTGATACATCTCACTGTGGTTTTGATTTGCATTTCCTTGGTGATTAGTGATGTTGAGCACCATGTCATGTGCTTTTGGCCATTTGTATGTCTTCTTCATAGAAGTGTCCATTCAACTCCTCTGCCCATTTTCTAATTTCATTTTTTTATTGAGTCATTTAAGTTCTTTATACATTTTAAATATTAACCTTTATCAGATACATGGTTTGCAAGTATTTTCTCCCATTCCACAGGTTATCCCTTCATTTTGTTAATGGCTTTTTTCTTTCTTTCTTTCTGTGCAAGAGATTTTTAGTTTGCTGTAGTCCTGCTTGTTGATTTTTGGTTTTGTTGCTTGTGCTTTTGGTGTCATATCCAAAAAAAAATTGTTGCCCAGATCGTTAAGAAGCTTTTTTCCTGTTTTCTTCTAAAGGTTTTATAGTTTCAGGTCTTATCTTTAAGATCTTAATCTATTTTGAATTAATTTTTGTGAGTTGTGTAAGACAGGGGTCCAATTTCATTCTTTTGCATGAGAATATCAAGTTCTTTCAACACCATTTATTGAAGAAACTATCCTTTCCCCATTTAGTATTCTTGGCTCCCCTGTGAAATATTAGTTGACTTTATATGTGTAATTCATTTCAGGATTCTCCATTCCGTTCCACTGGTCTACATGTCTGTTTTTATGACAGTACCATACTGTTTTGATGACTATAACCTTGTAATATAGTTTGAAATCAGAAAATGTGATGCCTCTTTGTTCTTTCTTAAGACTAGTTTGGTTATTCCTGGTCTTTTGTGGTTCTATATGAATTTTAGTATTGTTTTTCTATTTCTGCCATTGGAATTTGGATCGGCATTGAATATATAGATGGCTCTGGGTAGTATGGTCATTTTGACGATATTAACTGTTCTGATCCATGACATAGGGTATCTTCCCATTTATTTGTGTCTTCTATCTCTTTCACCAATGTCTTATAGTTTTCAGTGTAAAGATGATTTATACTTCCTTGGTTAAATTGTTCCTAAATTTTTGTTATTTTTGATGCTCTTATAAATGGGATAATTTCCTTTATGTTTTTTTGAAATAGTTCATTGTTAGTATATATAAACTCAACTGATGTTTGTAAGTTGATTTTGTATCCTGAAACTTTGTTGAACTTGATTATTATTTCTAAAAGTTTTTTGGTGGAGTCCTTAGGATTTTCTATATAATAGATCATGTCATCAGCAAACAGACAATTTTACTTCTTCCTTTCTGATTTGAATACCTTTTATTTCATTTTCTTGACTAATTCCTCTCACTAGGATTTACAGTATTACATTGAACAGGGATGTTGAAAGTGATGACCCTTGTCTTGTTCCTAATCTTAGAGGGAAAGATTTCAACCTTTCACCATTGAGTATGATGTTAACTGTGGGGTTGTAATATATGGCCTTTGCTATGTTGGTATGTTCCTTCTGTACCAAATTTGTTGAGTTTTTATCATGAAAGGATTTTGAATTTCATTTAGTGATTTTTCTGCATATATGAAGAATATCACATGATTTTTTCCTTTCATTTTATTAATGTAGTGTATCACATTTATTGATTTGCATATATTGAACCATCCTTCCATTCCAGGGATAAATCCCATTTGACCATGGTGCATGGTCCTTTTAATGTGCTGTGGAATTTAGTTTGCTAGTATTTTGTTGAATATTTTTTCATCTATATTTGATAGAGATATTGATCTATAGTTTTCCTTTTTTGTTGTATCCTTATCAGGGTAATTGTGTATTGTAAAATGAGTTTGGTAGTGTTCTCTCCTCTTTCATTTTTTGGAAGAGTTTGGGAAGAACTGACATTAATTCTTCTTTCAGTATTTTATAGGATTCAATTTTGAAGCTATTTGGTTCTGGGATTTTCATTGCTGGGATATTTTTGAATAGTGATTCAATCCTTACTCATTATTGGTCTGTCCAGATTTTTTATTTCTTCATGATTCAGATTTCATAAGTCATATGTTTATAGGAATTTATCTTTGTGTCAAATTGTTGATCTTTATGAGGGACAGAGGCTGGGGTCTCCTAGTATACCCTCTTGGTTACATATTTCTTTAGCAAATTCTTTACTTTGTCCAAGTTTTCAAATGTATTGAAATAAAGATTTTCATACTATTCTCTTATTTTGTCTTAAATCTTAGCTGTATATCTACTATGTCATCTTTCACCCGAGTATTTCTGATTGTGCCTTTTTTTTCATGATTAATTTTTTCCAGAGTTTTACCTGCTTTCAAACTAAAAGGCTTTATGGGTCCTGCCTATGGCACCTCCGATTTCTATTGTGCAAATGTTTGCCCTTTTCCCTATTGTCTGTGCCTAGTCTATTTTCACTGTGGTTATTTTTTTCTAATCCTTAAAGTTAATATGTAGCTAATTAATTTTCACATTCCCTATATAATCATTTAGCATTGTATTTCCTTTATATGCTACCACTTACAAACCTCTGGATGTAATAGTTTCACTATCATTTAGTTCTAAATATTTTATAATTTCCATTTGATTTCTCTGATCTTTGAGTTCAGAAATATATTTTTTAAAATTTCTTAGCAGATTATTACTTTTATTATTGTTTCTAACTTAATTTTATTGTGGTGGTGATTATTATATGTATGAACTTATTTTTTTATATTTGTGGACTCTTACTTTATGGTCTGACATGAGGTCAAATTTTGTTAAGAAGAGTGAATATTCTGATTGCTAATTTTAGTGTTTTAAATATGTACATTTACTCAACATTGTTAATTGTGTGTTCTACACTCTTTCTATATCCTGAATTATTTCTTGTCTGTTTGATCTATCATTTCTGTTAGAAATATATTTAAGTCATTCACTATAAATCTTGATTTGTGATTTTCTCCCTATAATTGTCATTTTAAAAAATATATTTTGAGTCTATGTTATAACTTGCAGGTAAGTTTAGGATTGTTATTGCTCCATGGTGAATAATACTAGTT
Source organism: Smutsia gigantea (assembly GCA_032199065.1). Lineage (NCBI taxonomy): Eukaryota > Metazoa > Chordata > Mammalia > Pholidota > Manidae > Smutsia > Smutsia gigantea. The sequence continues at coordinate 683 of JAVSCE010006899.1, read as the reverse complement.
TGTTATTAGTTAGTGACTGTTCTGATAATGTTCTTTGGCTTAAAATATATTTTGCCTAATAATAATATAGCTGTTTCAGCTTTATTTTACCTAACACTGTGTAGTCTATATTTTTCCATCTTTTTATTTTCAATTATTTGGTTTCTTTATGTTTTAGATTTATTTTTTGTAGTCAGATTTTTTTATATTCAAATTAAAAATTTTTATCTTTTAGTTAGATTATTTAGTCCATTTATATTTATTATGATTGTTGAAACATTTGGATCTTTTTCAACTATTTCATTTTGTATGATTTCTCTATGTGTTTTTGTCTGAGGTAAACTAGAACCCAAGTCTACATGAAGGCAAATTGGTGATTATGGGAATAGCACCCTTGCTAAAAGATACAACCTAACTTTTCTTCTTCCTTTGCTAGATTTTTCTTCTCATCTATTCTTTCACTGAGGTTGTACTTTTTAGGAATCCAAGCATTGTGTGTGTTACTTAGTTCCTGTTTCTTCATTATGGCCCAAGGCTGGCCTTTTCTATCCTTGCATGGTTACTAAAATCCAAATCCTCTGTGATTCATAAAATGCCTCCAAGGTCCCAAAGGTCAATTCTAATTTTCTGCATTCTCTTTGCTTTTGGGCCTCTGGACATTTTCTTATTGTAAAGTTAGCTATAAACTTAAAATGTGATATATT
>JAVSCE010006898.1:0-43267 GCA_032199065.1 Smutsia gigantea | reverse complement strand
TAATGACAGACCCCACAGAAATACAAAGAATTATAAGAGAATATTATGAGAATCTATATGCTAACAAGCTGGAAAAAATAGAAGAAATGGACAACTTCTTAGAAAAATACAACCTTCCAAAACTGACCAAACAAGAAACAGAAAACCTAAACACACAAATCAGCAGCAACGAAATTGAATCAGTAATCAAAAAACTACCCAAGAACAAACTCCCGGACCAGATGGATTCACCTCTGAATTCTACCAGACATATAGAGAAGAAATAACCCCCATTCTTCTTAAAGTTTTCCAGAAAATAGAAGAGGAGGGAATACTTCCAAACTCATTTTGTGAAGCCAGCATCACTCTAATACCAAAAACGGGCAAAGACTTCACCAAAAAAGAAAATTACAGACCAATATCCCTGATGAACATAGATGCAAAAATACTCAACAAAATATTAGCAAACCAAATTCAAAAATCTATCAAGAGGATCATACACCATGATCAAGTGAGATTCATCCCAGGGATTCAAAGATGCTACAACATTCAAAAACCCATCAACATCATCCACCACATCAACAAAAAGAAGAACAAAAACCACATGATCATCTCCATAGATGCTGAAAAAGCATTTGACAAAATTCAACATCCATTCATGATTAAAACTCTCAACAAAATGGGTATAGAGGGCAAGTACCTCAACATCATAAAGGCTAAATATGACAAACCCACGGCTAACATCATACTTAACAGCGAGAAGCTGAAAGCTTTTCATCTAAGATCGGGAACAAGACATGAATGCCCACTCTCTCCACTGTTATTTAACATAGTGTTGGACGTCCTAGCCGCAGCAATCAGACAAAACAAGGAAATACAAGGTATCCAGATTGGTAAGGAAGAAGTCAGATTGTCACTATTTGCAGATGACATGATATTGTACATAAAAAACCCTAAAGACTCTCTCCAAAACTATTAGAACTTACATCTGAATTCAGCAAAGTGGCAGGATACAAAATTAATACACAGAAATCTGTTGCTTTCCTATACAATAACGATGAACTAACAGAAAGAGAAATCAGGAAAACAATTCCATTCACAATTGCATCAAAAAGAATAAAATACCTAGGAATATACCTAACAAAGCAAGTGAAAAACCTATACTCTGAAAACTACAAGACACTCCAGAGAGAAATTAATGGAAATTCATCCCATGCTCTTGGCTAGGTAGAATAAATATTGTCAAAATGGCTATACTACCTAAAGCAATCTATAGATTCAACGCAATCCCTATCAAAGTACCAACAGCTCTCTTCAATGAACTGGAACAAATAATTCTAAAATTCATATGGAACTGCAAAAGACCCCGAATAGCCAAAGCAATCCTGAGAAGGAGGAATAAAACATGGGGAATTACGCTCCCTGACTTCAAGCTCTACTACAAGACAATATGCTATTGGCACAAAAACAGACCCACAGACCAGTGGAACAGAATAGAAAATCCAAACATTAACCCAAACATATACAGTCAATTAATATTTGATAAAGGAGCCTTGGATATACAATGGGGAGATGACAGCCTCTTCAGCAGCTGGTGTTGGCAAAACGGAACAGCTACCTGTAAGAGAATGAAATTGGACTACTGTCTAACCCCATACACAAAAGTCAACTCAAAATGGATCAAAGGCCTGAATGTAAGTCATGAAAGCATAAAACTCTTAGAAAAAAACATAGGCAAAAATTTCTTGGACATAAACATGAGCGACTTCTTTATAGACATACCTCCCTGAGCAAGGGAAACAAAAGCAAAAATGAACAAGTGGGACTATATGAAGCTGAAAAGCTTCTGTAAAGCAAAGGACACCATCAGTAGAACAAAAAGACTTCCTACAGTATGGGAGAATATATTCATAAATGACGTATCCGATAAGGGGTTGACATCCAAAATATATAAAGAACTCATGCACCTCAACAAACAAAAAGCAAATAATCCATTTAAGAAATGGGCAGAGGACATGAATAGACACTTCTCCAAAGAAGAAATTCAGATGGCCAACAGGCACATGAAAAGATGCTCCACATCCTAATCATCAGAGAAATGCAGATTAAAACCACAATGAGATATCACCTCACACCAGTGAGGATGGCCAACATCCAAAACACAAACAACAACAAATGTTGGCGAGGATGTGGAGAAAAGGAAACCCTCCTACACTGCTGGTGGGACTGCAAATTAGTTCAACCATTGTGGAAAGCAGTATGGAGGTTCCTCAAAAAACTCAAAATAGAAATACCATGTGACCCAGGAATTCCACTCCTAGGAATTTACCCTAAGAATGCAGCAGCCCAATTTGAAAAAGACAGATGCACCCCTATGTTTATCGCAGCACTATTTACAATAGCCAAGAAATGGAAGCAACCTAAGTGTCCATCAGTAGATGAATGGATAAAGAAGATGTGGTACATATACACAATGGAATATTATTCAGCCATAAGAAGAAAACAAATCCTACCATTTGCAACAACATGGATGGAGCTAGAGGGTATTATGCTCAGTGAAATAAGTCAAGCTGAAAAAGACAAGTACCAAATGATTTCACTCATATGTGGAGTATAAGAACTAAGGAAAAAAAAAACTGAAGGAACAAAACAGCAGGAGACTCACAGAACCCAAGAACGGACTAATAGTTACCAAAGGGAAAGGGACTGGGGAGGATGGGTGGGAAGGGAGGGGCAAGTGGGAAGAAGGGACATTACGATTAGCAGATGTAATGTTCGGGGTGCACGTGGAGGGCTGTACAACCCAGAGAGGACAAGTAGTGACTCTATGGCATCTCACTACGCTGATGGACAGTGACTGCAATGGGGTTGGTGGGGGGGGATCCTGATGAAGGGGGTAGTGTAATCCCCGTAATATTACTCATTTAATTGTAGATTAATGATAGCAAAATAAACTAAAAAAAAAGAAATGGGCAGAGGACATGAATAGACACTTCTCCAAAGAAGAAACTCACATGGCCAACAGGCACATGAAAAAATGCTCCACATCGCTAATCATCAGAGAAATGCAGATTAAAACCACAATGAGATACCACCTCACACCAGTGAGGATGGCCAACATCCAAAACACAAACAACAACAAATGTTGTCGAGGATGTGGAGAAAAGGGAACCCTCCTACACTGCTGGTGGGACTGCAAATTAGTTCAACCATTGTGGAAAGCAGTATGGAGGTTCCTCAAAAAACTCAAAATAGAAATACCATTTGACCCAGGAATTCCACTCCTAGGAATTTACCCTAAGAATGCAGCAGCGCAGTTTGAAAAAGACAGATGCACCCCTATGTTTATCGCAGCACAATTTTCAATAGCCAGGAAATGGAAGCAACCTAAGTGTCCATCAGTAGATGAATGGATAAAGAAGATATGGTATATATACACAATGGAATATTATTCAGCCATAAGAAGAAGACAAATCCTAACATTTTAACAACATGGATGGAGCTAGAGAGTATTATGCTCAGTGAAATAAGCCAAGCCGAAAAAGACGAGTACCAAATGATTTCACTCATATGTGGAGTATAAGAACAAAGAAAAAACTGAAGGAACATATAGCAGCAGACTCACAGAACCCAAGAACGGACTAAGAGTTACCAAAGGGAAAGGGACTGGGGAGGATGGGTGTGAAGGGAGGGACAAGGGGGAAAAAGGGGCATTATGATTAGCAGATATAGTGTTGGGGGGGCACGGGGAGGGCTGTACAACTCAGAGAAGACAAGTAGTGACTCTATAGCATCTCACTACAGTGATGGACAGTGACTGTAATGGGGTTGGTAGGGAGGACCTGATGAAAGGGGTAGTTTAATCACCATAATATTGCACAGGTAATTGTAGATTAATGATACCAAAATAAAGTATAAAAAAAATCATGTCCTTTAAAAACATTTGAGAACATTAGTAAATGTTCATAACATAATAACAAGTATTATTTTAAAACATGTATATGTAAATATATGCATATAAAATAACTAAGAAAATCTACCAAAATATGGCTTAAAATTTTGTAATTTTTAAAGTAATTTAAAAATTCATAAATAATTTCAAAACATTTCTTAATCCTAACTCGTTGTTCAATTTTCTCTTAGGTAAGATAAGAGTTGTAAATGGTACACCACAAATCCACACAAGTATAAGCGGTAAGATTTAGTCTTGCTCATCATACAAAACATAATAAAAGGAAAAAACACCCAGAACAAAATCACTTTTAAAGGCAAAGGACAATGAATAATGCTGTTATACTACACGTCATGGGAAGAAGTTAAACTTGGATAGATGAAATAAAGAGAACTAAATTAGCATACATAAAATATGAATAATGATGAGTTTTTAGCCAGTTCTATCTGATTTAAAAACCAAGTGGAGAGAATGAGGAAGATAACGGAGAGACAGAGAAACTGAGATTTTCATTAAAATAAATACTAAGAAGTCTTCATGCTGAAATGAATTAAAAGAAAATTTACTTCAAAAAAATGATCTCCATTGCTCCTTCTAAAGAACAAGCTACTTACATCAAATTCTCAATCACAATATAAGTTGGTCCCACGGATAGTAGTACAGCATGGAGAATACAGCCAATGATTCTGTAACATCTTGCTATGTTGACAGGTAGTAACCACACTAGTGGGGGTGAGGATTTAATAATATGGGTAACTGCTGAACAACTCTGTTATACATTTGAAACCAATATACTATGGTATATCAACTATACTTCAATTAAAAATTTTTTTCAAAAAGTCCCTATGACAAATGGGTCAGGCATGATACAAAGACATGATACAAGTAGGTACATAACACAATAATATTTAGCTCCCAACATATACTGTTCTGGGCTCTAGAAGCTCAAATCAAACCTCAAGTAAGACCCTATTCCAGTGAAAAAAGCACAAAAGTACAAAACTCCCCAAAACAACCAAAACTCCACACTATAAAATTAACATTTTTAAGATAAAGATTGTCAAATTCTTTGTTACGCACTTTACAAATTTTTAATTGTGGGGTGGGAGTACACTGGAGTAGGAGGTTCCCCTAATTGGTAAAAGGAGAGAGGACAAGAGGGGAGAAGAGGCCTTTGATAACCAAGGGACAAGAAATTCGGTGTCAGTGATCTTGTCACTCAGTGACCTTGAGGGAAATTTTATTAGGTGTTTCATTTTACTCATGCATACAGTGAATTCATTTAGCCCAAATTGTAATAGGGCAAGATAACTAGTTTAATGGTAAGGGGGGTTGAGAGGAGTTGAGGTACATACAGAATGCATGCTCTTAAAAACATAACCAACAAGCCCAAACTGGAGTCACTCGCCCCCTGGAGTCCCCCAGCAAACCAAGACTTAATTACAGTTTCAACCCTTCCTGGAAATATGACCTTTTAACAGAGACTAGAAATTTCCAGATCAGCACTACTGACATAATCTGCATGATAAAAACCCTGCCCTTCCCTTCCCTGCAAAAAAGATTTCCAGACCTGAAACAATTCCTTCTTTTATTTTGCTAATAACTTCCTTGCTCCACCCTCCTGCCTATAAAAACCTCTCATTTTCTCTATCTCCTCAGGAGCATCTCTGTACTTGCTAGATGGGATGCTGCTGGATTCATGAATCACTTAATAAAGCCAATTAGACCATCAAATTTACTCAGTTGAATTTTGGTTTTTAACAATACATCTGAGTTGCCCTGATCGAAACCACAAAAGAAAGAAGTGGGAGGCTGAAAGGTGGTATATCCTAAAATTGTAGTGGGAAAGCACTTCTTTAAACTGGCCCTATTAACCTGCAGCAATAAAATCCTAGGCTACATATAGTGATATAATAACTAATATACATACAGATGCTAACAATGCTAGGTCAGGTTGTGTTAAGTTAGGTTTGTTTAGGGCTTTAAAAGAAAACTTTCATAATAGACAAGGTATGTGTTCCAAAAAGGAGAAAAATCAATCTGCTTATGAGTAACAACTGTATAGCTTTTAAAAAAGGAAACAATTTATAATTTTTGGTCGGGGAAGAAAGACAAAGCAAGCTAGGCAATGCCTTTGATAAAGCAAACAGACCGTGAACATGTTTCTTGGGCCAAGAGCTATGCTTAATCACTAGGAAATAAATTACAAGAGGGGACAGAGGAGATTCAAGACGGTGACGTGAGAGGTGAGACAGAGAACTCCTCCCAAAACCACAGATAGTGTGAAAATATAGCTAATACAACTAACCCTAAAACAGCAACAGGAAAGAAGGCAGAACCAGACTGCATACAGACGTCACAAACAGAGCAGACCTCACGAAACAGGCTAATGTAAGAAAGCATTGATCTGGCGGGACCCAGGCCCTTCCCCCACCCGAGCTCACGAGCAGGAGGAAGAGAAACAAGAGCGGGGAGGGGGTGGAACCCTGGGACTGCTGAACACCGAGCTCTGGAGATCTGTTTGCGAGCAGAAACCTACATTGTGTGGTGCTCTGGAGGATGGGGAGCTGGGACAGGTGGAGTGCTCGAGAGACAGATTCTGGCCATTTGTGGAGGATGGGATCCACACCTGGCTGCTCTGGGACAAGGGAAAAGCAGGCGGCCTGAGAGGCTTCCTAGCAGCGGGGAGGGCAGCTGAAGGGGTGTGGTTTGCACGTAGCTTGCTACGGAGGAGAAGGGATAGGGGACAAGGTTGTCTAGGTGCACTCTGCCCAGCGGGTTGGGAACTTTGAGGAGATTCAGGCACCCATCCCTCTAGCTGCCTAATCAGCTCCAAGGCCCCCCACTGTGACACGCAATATGCTGCACCTTCCTCCTGGCCTGAAGGCACCTGCTTGCAAACTGGCAGTCGCTGCGCTGGTGTCAGGCCAGCCGGAGGGAGGCCTCGCCTACAACATCAAGAGATAACAAACACAGAGTCTTACACTTGTGTGCTCGGCCCACTGGCTCTGATATGGGAGACAGGCACGACAGGCAGGGATCAGGAAACAGATACCCCAGGTACCAACTCTGCTCCCCTATGACCCCCAAAATCACCCTAGGGGTTGAGCAGCTCCAGAGACTGGAGCTTCTGGGCACTAGAGGGCACCACACAGAAATATGAAATGTCAGAAAAACATGGTTCAGACCAAAATCTCACAAACCCCAGAAAAAGGGCCAAATGAAATTGAACTCATCAATCTTTCTGAAAGAGAGTTCAAAATAAAAATCATAAACATGCTCATGGAGGTACAGAAAAACATTCAAGGACTGAGGAACAAATTTAAGATGGGGATTCAATCATTAAGAAATTCCATATCTGAAATGAAACATATAATGGAGGGATTTAAAAGCAGATTAGATGTAGTAGAAGACATGGTTAATGGAATAGAAATTAAAGAAGAGGAATAAAAAGAAGCTGAGGCACAGAGAGAAAAAAGAATCTCTAAGAATGAAAGAATATTGAGAGAATGGTGTGACCAATCAACACGGAACAATATTCGCATAATAGGGGTACCAGAAGAAGAAGAGAGAGAAAAAGGGATAAAAAGTGTCACTGAGGAGGTAACTGCTGAAAAATACCCCAATCTGGGGAAGGAGATAGTTTCTTAAGCCATCGAGATGCACAGATCTCCCAACACAAGGGACCCAAGGAAGACAACATCAAGATATATAATAATTAAAATGGCAAAGATCAAGGATAAAGACAGACTTTTAAAAGCAGCTAGGGAGTGACTGTATAATGGGGTTGGTGGGGGGGACCTGATGAAGGGGTAGTTTAATAATCATAATATTGCACATGTAATTGTAAATTAATGATAATAAAATAAATTATATTTAAAAAAATAAAAATAAATAAAAAATAAATAAAAGCAGCTAGAGAGAAAAAAGATCACATACAAAGGAAAACTCATCAGGCTATCATCAGATTTCCCAACAGAAACCTTACAGGCCAGAAGGGAGTGGCATGATAGATTTAACGCAATGAAGCAGAAGGGCCTTGAACCAAGAATACTCTACCCGGCAAGGTTATCATTTAAATTTGAAGAAGGGATTAAACAATTTTCAGATAAGCAAAAGCTGAGAGAATTTACCTCCCACAAACCACTTCTACAGTGCATTTTGGACGGACTCCTATAGATGGAGTACTCCTAAGGCTAAACAGATGTCATCTGAGGGATAGACAAAGAGTACAGAATATGATTCATAACATACAAAGAATGGAGGAGGAAGAAAAAGGAGGAAAAAAAAAAGATTATTTAGGTTGGGTTGTAATAGCATACTAAGTGAGTTAAATTAGACCGTTAGATAGTAAGGGAATTACCCTTGAACCTTTGGTAACCACGAATGTAAAGACTGCAATGCCATTAAGTACATAACTATGGATAATCACCCTAAATGTAAATGGTCAGAATGTACCGATCAAAAGACATAGAGTCACTGAATGGATAAAAAAAACAAGACCCATCTACATGCTTCCTAAAAGAGACTCACTTCAAACCCAAAGACATACACAGACTAAAAGTGAAGGGATGGAAAAAGATATTTCATGCAACTAATAGGCAGAGAAAAGCAGGAGCTGAAGTACTTTTATCAGAAAAAGTACACTTCAAAGGCAGTAACAAGACACAAAGAAGGACATTACATAATGATAAAGGGGTCAGTCCAACAAGAAGATATAACTATTATAAATATCTATGCACCCAACACAGGAGCACCAACATATGTGAAACAAATACTAACAGAATTAAATGGGGAAAGAGAATGCAATGCATTCATTTTGGGAGACTTCAACACACCACTCACTCCAAAGGACAGATCAACCAGACAGAAAATAAATAAAAAGACAGAAGCACTGAACAACATATTAGAACAGATGGACCTAACGGACATCTACAGAACACTCCATACAAAAGCAACAAGATACACATTCTTCTCAAGTGCACATGGAACATTTTCAAGAATAGATCATATACTAGGCCACAAAAAGAACCTCAGTAAATTCAAAAAGATTGAAATTGTAGCCACCAGCTTCTCAGATCACAAAGGTATGAAACTAGAAATAAATTACTCAAAGAAAATGAGAAAGCCCACAAACACAAGGAGGCTTAATAAAATGCTCCTATATAATCAATCAATCAATGACCAAATAAAAACAGAGATCAAGCAATATATGGAGACAAATGACAACAATAATTCAACACCACAAAATCTGTGGGACGCAGCGAAGGCCGTGCTAGGAGGGAAATATACTGCAATACAGGCCTACCTCAGGAAAGAATAATAATCCCAAATGAACAGTCTAAACTCACAATTAATGAAACTAGAAGAGGAAGAAATAAGGTCCAAAGTCAATAGAAGGAGGGACATAATAAAGATTAAAGCAGAAATAAATAAAATTTAGAAGAACAAAACAATAGAAATAATCAATGAAAGGAGGAGCTGGTTCTTTGAGAAAATAAACAAAATAGATAAACCCTTAGCCAGAGTAATCAAGAAAAAAAGAGAGTCTACCCACATACACAGAATCAGAAAAAAGAAAGGAAAAATCAAAACGGACACCACAGAAATACAAAGAATTATGAGAGAGTACTATGAAAAATTATATGCTAACAAACTGGATAACCTTGAAGAAATGGAAAACTTTCTAGAAAAATATGACCTTCTGAGGCTGACCCAGGAAGAAACAGAAAATCTGAATAGACCAATTACCAGCAAAGAAATTGAATCAGTAATCAAAAAACTACCCAAGAACAAAACCCCCAGACCAGATGGATTCACCTCTGAATTCTACCAGACATATAGAGAAGAAATAACACCCATTCTCCTTAAAATTTTCCAGAAAATAGAAGAGTAGGGAATACTTCCAAACTCATTCTGTGAAGCCAGCATCACTCTAATACCAAAACCAGGCAAAGACCTCGCCAAAAAAGAAAATTACAGACCAATATCCCTGATGAACATAGATGCAAAAATACTCAACAAAATATTAGCAAACGGAATTCAAAAATAGATCAAGAGGATCATACACCATGATCAAGTGGGATTCATCCCAGGGATGCAAGAATGGTACAACATTCGAAAATCCATCAACATCATCCACTACATCAACAAAAAGAAGGACAAAAACCACATGATCATCTCCATAGATGCTGAAAAACATTCGACAAAATTCAGCATCCATTCATGATTAAAACTCTCAACAAAATGGGTATAGAGGGCAAGTACCTCAACATCATAAAGGCCATATATGACAAACCCACAGTCAACATTATACTTAACAGCGGGAAAGACAAGGATGCCCATTCTCCCCACTTTTATTCAACATAGTTCTATAGGTCCTAGCCATGGCAATCAGACAACACAAAGAAATAAAAAGGATCCAGATTGGTAAAGAAGAAGTCAATCTGTCACTGCAGATGACATGTTACTGTACATAAAAAACCCTAAAGTATCCACTCCAAAAGTACTAGATTCAATATCTGAATTCAGTAAAGTTGCAGGATACAAAATTAATACACAGAAATCTGTTGCATAGGAATACACTAATGATGAACTAGCAGAAAGAGAAATCAGGAAAACAGTTCCATTCACAATTGCATCCAAAAGAATAAAATACCTAGGAATAAACCTAACCAAGGAAGTAAAACACTTATACTCTGAAAACTAGAAGACACTCATGAGCGAAATTAAAGAAGATACCAATAAATGAAACACATCCCATGCTAATGGACAGGAAGAATTAATATTGTCAAAATGGCCATCCTGCCTAAAGCAATCTACAGATTCAATGCAATCCCTATCAAAATACCAACATTATTCAATGAACTAGAGCAAATATTTCTAAAATTCATATGGAACCACAAAAGACCCCGAATAGCCAAAGCAATCCTGAGAAGGAAGAATAACGCAGGGGGGATTACACTCACCAACATCAAGCTCTACTACAAAGCCACAGTAATCAAGACCATTTGGTAGTGGCAGAAGAACAGACACACAGACCAGTGGAACAGAACAGAGAGTCCAGATATTAACCCAAACATATATGGTCAATTAATATATGATAAAGGAGCCATGGATATAAAATGGGGAACTGACAGCCTCTTCAACAGCTGGTGTTGGAAAAACGGGACAGCGACATGTAAGAGAATGAAACTGGATTATTGTCTAACCCCATACACAAAAGTAAACTCAAAATGGATCAAAGACCTGAATGTAAGTCATGAAACCAAAAAACTCTTAGAAAAAAATATAGGCAAAAATCTCCTGGACATAAACATGAGCAACTTCATGAACATATCTCCCCAGGCAAGGGAAACAAAAACAAAAATGAACAAGTGGGACTATATCAAGCTGAAAAGCTTCTGTACAGCAAAGGACACCATCAGTAGAACAAAAAGACATCCTACAGTATGGGAGAATATATTCATAAAAAACGTATCTGATAAAGGGTTGACATCCAAAATATATAAAGAACTCATGCACCTCAACAAACAAAAAGCAAATAATCCAGTTAAGAAATGGGCAGAGGACATGAATAGACACTTCTCCAAAGAAGAAATTCAGATGGCCAACAGGCACATGAAAAGATGCTCCACATCGCTAATCATCAGAGAAATGCAGATTAAAACCACAATGAGATATCACCTCACACCAGTGAGGATGGCCAACATCCAAAACACAAACAACAACAAATGTTGGCGAGGATGTGGAGAAAAGGGAACCCTCCTACACTGCTGGTGGGACTGCAAATTAGTTCAACCATTGTGGAAAGCAGTATGGAGGTTCCTCAAAAAACTCAAAATAGAAATACCATTTGACCCAGGAATTCCACTCCTAGGAATTTACCCTAAGAATGCAGCAGCCCAGTTTGAAAAAGACATATGCACCCCTATGTTTATCGCAGCACAATTTACAATAGCCAAGAAATGGAAGCAACCTAAGTGTCCATCAGTAGATAAATGGATAAAGATGTGGTACATATACACAATGAAATATTACTCAGCCATAAGAATAAAACAAATCCTACCATTTGCAACAACATGGATGGAGCTATTATGCTCAGTGAAATAAGCCAGGCGGAGAAAGACAAGTTATCAAATGATTTTACTCATCTGGGGAGTATAATAACAAAGCAAAAACTGAAGGAACAAAACAGCAGCAGACTCACAGAACCCAAGAATGGACTAACAGTTATCAAAGGTAAAGGGACTGGGGAGGATGGGTGGGAAGGGAGGGATAAGGGAGAAAAAGGGGTATTACGATTAGCACACATAATATAGGGGGGATGGGATACGGGGAAGGCAGTATAACACAGAGAGGACAAGTAGTGATTCTATAGCATCTCACTACACTGATGGACAGTGACTGTAATGGGGTATGTGGTGGAGACTTGATAATAGGGGGAGTCTAGTAATGATAATGTTGCCCATGTAATTGTACATTAGTAATACCAAAATAAAAATAAGAAAAAAAAGGGCTGACAGAAATATATCTACAAAAAATGTAGCACAGCATGAAGTGAGGCTACCAATGCTCATAAACTTACCACTTAATAAAGGTTCTTCCCATATAATTTTCATTGTATTTACTGACATGCATATGAAAACTTCATTTTATCCATGACTACAGATAAAAGAACGTTGTGCATTAAAAGAAATGGTTAAGAAAACTGAAATAATCAAGTATCTACTCAACAATGGAATGAAACCAATACCAACAAGCAGAAGCAAGACTGGAAAAATCACACATATATGGAAATTAAAGCCAAATTCTTAAACAAACAATGTGTTAAAGAAATCTCAAGGGAAATTAGAAATTACACTGAGACAACTGAAAATGAAAACATGACACACAAAAAGGTTCAGTGAAAACAGTACTAAGAGAAAAAGAATATTACGGTAAACACTCACATTAAAAAAGAAGATCTCAAGTCAACAAGTTAACTTTTCACCTGAACATGAAAATGAACTAAGTTCAAACTTAAAAGGAAAAAACAAAAAACAAACAGAGCAGAAATAACTGAAATAGCAAACAGTGAAATAATACAAAAGACATGAAATGAAGTGAACATGGTTTTTTTTTTAAAGATGAACAAAACTGAAAATAACTGGGACAAAGCAAAGAGAGGACTGAACCAATAATAATCAGAAATGGAGAGGCATTACAACTGATGCTAGAGAAATATGATGATTATAGGAGAGTCCTGTGAAGTTACATGCCAACAAATTGACATAAAAGAAAGGCATGAATTCCTAGAAACATACAACCGGCCAACACTGAATCATAAAGAAAAAAAAAATCTGAACAGACCCTTACCTAGTAAGGGACATTGAGTCAGTAACCAAAAACCTTCCCCAAAGGAAAATGCCTCGACCAAGTGGTCTTACTGGATAGTTTTACCAAACATTTAAACAGGATTAATAACAATACCCCTCAAGCTCTTCTAAAAAATTGAAGAGCACACTTCCAAATTCATTTTATGAGGCCAGCATTACCCTTCACCTTTTACCAAAGCCAATAGATGATAGTACAAGGAAGGAAAACTACAGACCGATATACTGATGAATACTGATATAAAAATCCTCAACAAAATATCAGTTATTTCAACTGCACCCCATGATCACACAGGATTTACTCTTGGAAGTCAAGGATGGTTCAACATATCAGTGTAATACATCACATTAACAGAATAAAAGGCAAAAACAACATAATCATCCCAATCCATGCTCTGGGCTGAACTGTGCCCCCTCAAAGCTCTATTCCCCAGTTGGCAACGATAACCCTGGGTGATACTTAGGTTTAGGCAAATTCATGAGTGGGGACCTTGCTAGGAATTAGTGTCCATGCAAGAAGAAGAACAGATACCAGACCGAGCTTTATTTCTGTCACAGCAAGAAGATGGCTCTCTCTGAGATAGGAAGAGTTCTTCTCAGAATAAGACCCTGATCTGGAACTTGAAGCCTCCAAAGCTCTGAAAAAATAAGTATCTTGCTTAAGCCAACAACCTACGATATTTTATTATGGCTAATACAAAACGCAAATTTTATTATTACTAACTAGTACAATGCAAAAACAAACAAACAAAAAAACAAACTATTGGACAAAATTTAACACTCAAAAAAAACCCAGGAATACAAGTAATTTACCTCAACATGATAAAGGGCATTTAGGAAAAATGCACATGTAGCATCATATTTAATGGTGAAAGATTAGAAAGTCTTTCAGGTACCATCAGGAACCAGACAAGGATGCCCACTCAACACTTTTATTCAATATAATACACAAGGCCCTCACTCACCATGGCAATCAGACAAGACAAAGAAATAAAAGGCTTCCAAAGTGGGTGAGTGGAAAACTCCCTGTGTTTGTGAAGATGACATGATCATGTATATGTATATTAGGACTTTCTACTTTGAATGTTTCATTTGTACACTTATTAATATGATTTTCTTAAAAAAAATTACAAGAGCAATTCATCATAACTGCTTGAGTTCTCACCCTTTCAAAGGCTTTTATTTTCTTTGCCCAAAAAGCCACCAACAAAGATGGACCTAATTTCTGTAGTTCATCTTACGATTTTCTCAAGTGTCAGAAAACCATTCCCGGTGCAATGCTGGGGTACAAGTGAAAATGAGTAATTCTCTGAGTGGCTGCCATTATGAAAAGTACCAGAAAATCCATGTGAAACCTGTTGAAAATTTATCTCACCCTAGAAAAGTAACCCTTAATTTCCACTCTCCTAACTTCCATCAATGTAAGTCTGGACTTGTTATGACAAAAATCATACCATGCCTAGAAGATTAACAAGTTTCAGTCCACATCTTGCTTATTTCTATCAATGTAGTATCTTTCAAAATTCCAGTGCAAACCAAATAGTATGTATTATTCCTTATAGCAGAGATTCTCAAACCTGGCTACTCATTAGAATCACCTGAGGATTTAAAAATAAATAAATATTTCTTACTTAAAAAATGAATTTAGAATCTACCGAACCAGAATCTCTAAAATCTCAGGATGCTGTTGTTTTAATAATTTCCAGGAGATTTCTTATAAAACTGGTGTATAGATTGGCATTAAAGAAATCCCTCTTTTGAGTACATTCTAACAGGATTTGTACTATAACCCACATTTTTTAATTGGAAAAGGGAAAGGTTTTTTTTTTCTGTGCCAACTTGGAAATCCAATCATGAAATGAAGAAGACAACTTCAGGTAGTTGTAAGGATACTGTGAAGGTCGGTTTATACATATCATATCCTACATTGGCCAGGCTCTTGGCAATCATCTGAGTAGTCACCTTCTTTTGACGCAGAAAAATTTTCATTCGTGGCTTCATATATAGAATACCACAAAATGCCTATGAAACAGTGAAGGGAAAACTATTACATGATATTACCAACTCTATGACATCCCCATAAAATACTGTTAGTGATTGACGACTATTCTGGGCAAAGATTTGGCTCAGCTTCTTCACCTTGTTATACTACATCAACCCTACACTAAAGTGCTGCTGACTATATTAGCTAAACTGTTAGAGAGATGGTGAAAAGGAATTCTAGCACAGCGCTAAAAGGTTGCCATCTTTATATAACCAAAGTGATCTTGTTCTATAGTATTTTTATGTTACAGGAAATCTTACCTCTCATTGTTGAAAAAAACACCCTTACTCACCCGTAAAGAATACTCTGTTTCTGGCAGCTCAGAGGCAACACCACCAGTCTCCTTCTCTTCTGTGCCAAAGTCTGATACCAGGATGTCATATTGATCTGTATCAAAATCCAACTCAGACTTTCCATCTTTATTTCTGGGTAAAAGAGACAAGTACCAATCTAACAAAAACTGGCTCCAAAGGACAAAAATTTACTAGGAACTCAAGAGAAAAGAAACAATGTGAGCCAAAACTCAGATATCTATTTCCTTCCCTGGCTACCAGTGCAAAGGAACTATAAACTACTTGGTTTGAAGATGACACAATATTTAAGGGTATTTCCAGTCTACAAAAACCCACTATGTTTCATAGAGGCAGTGATGCCAAGTTTAGAAAGACAGAAGAAAAAAAGAGAGGTGAGAATGACTGTGATCTGATAAATCAAATGGGACTCAGCTATTCTCAAAGTAGGATCTTAAAAAAGATCCCAGCTTTCTGGGTATTGTTGGGTAGGTCATTCAACATCATATTCCATGACTGAATAAAAAACAAATCAAAACCTACTTCTAACTTCAGCAATAGTGTAAGGATTAATGAGATACCAAGATTTCCCCAGATGTAATAATAATAAGGTTACAAGAACAGCATAAATTTGCTAGTCCTCTAGAATATCATTTGTAATTATCAGTTAAATATAATAGTACTCATATTCCTTTCCTAAGGACCTTTCTTCTCAAAATCCTTTTGGGCCACTTAGCTTTGGTGCATCCAAGACCCTGGGCTATATCACTAACAACTGCCAAGGAAAAAAGGCAAGATCCATCTTTGTTTCTGGAAAAAACAAATAATGGGTTATAGAGAAAACATATATATCAGAACAATAGTTCCCAAAATTTGTTCTGTAGAAAAGTAGTCCCCAAAGTGCCCTTAAGAAACAAAGAAAGGCTATATGATGGAAAAAATCGAGAACAATTCCTGGCTCTCAGAGCCACCTTACACTGTAGTGATACCTCCCTTAATACTTCAGGCTCTAAAAGCTCAGAGCAGCTGTATTGAAAAATGTAGCTCCTTCTTCAGGGCTGGACCAGAGCCACTACGGTATACAGCCTGTATAAAACCCATGGCACTATAATAGCATATTCTGGGTTTTCCAGGATAATCCTGACTCTTGCTAACCCATTCCACTCTAACACACACTCTGAAGAGGTTCTTTGTCCTCCCTGCCCGTCAGCATTCACCATCCAAGGAAAAGAGGTCTGGAAAAACATTTCTTTGAAATCACTAAATGCTGCATACTGTATTGCTCTCTTAAATATGCTCAATGCTCACTGAAAAAACATTAGCATATTAAAGTCTCTGAGAAGTCCTGCAATAAAGCAGTATGGTCAACTTTGCTTAAGTCAGTTTTTCCCAAAGTTATCTGACGATGGAATCCACTATTTACATAACACCTAATACCATTTAATTGAGAAATAGTGTATAAAGAAAAGAGTCTGCTTGATGTGTTCAAATCATTGGAAATACCTCAGGAAAATGATCCTTTATAATATAAATTATATTACTTGAGGTTTTCTCAATAGGACAAAGAGGATATAATTACCAATTTGTGAAAAACCTCTATATTATTTCTTTTTTAATTGAAAGTACACTCTATAAAAACCAGCATGGTTCTAACATAAGTTTTACACAGCTAAGAAATAAGGCAAAGTACCTAACTTGAGGAGAAGAGTGAATATATCTGATACTCTGTTCTGTTAAACAAACCAGTGTCACCTCTATTTATATTGAAGGTTTTTAGCTTTTAGCAGACATTGTTAAATACATTCCATTTGATGACAAGATTAAAACAATTGATGCATCCTAGAGTATTTCTAGATTGTTTTATAAGCTTGAAACACATGACCTGAAGCCAGCTCTTTATAGTTCAAATTTAGCTGCCTCAAAGATTTTTTATATTTCTAATCTAGCCTCTCTGAAAGTACTAATACAGAGGTTCTTATTTTTAAAGATCATGTTGCTCTTTGTTACCCTAATTTCTCTCTCATGCTTCATTTTCATTGTCAAATAGGTAAAACAGCTATCATTTACCTATCTCAAAACAATGTCTATGAATATAAAATATTTATAATGGATTCTGAAGATGTTAAAAAAATGTTGGACTGTCTTATTTGTGGCAATAGCCTCAGGATATGCATGTCTCCACCTTATTAAGCACCACATTTTACCAATAAAAACCACTATCTCATAGACCTGTGGTTCTAAGAAAGTCAAGGAAAGATAGGGAATGAGATACAAATATGTATCAAAATTTTTCTACTCTGCTTCTCTAGAAATTTATTAAAATGTGCTTCATCACACTACCCTTGATTCTTAGACTCTAGCACCCTTGGGATACTATACCTGCGGATGTTCCAAATGAGAACACGGGTGCCTTTTCTGCCTGGGATGGCATCAAACTGGGACAGAAGGTCATTTTCACTGTTGAAAATTGAGTAGTTCAAGATGGCTTGCAGGCTGGGCAAGGAATCCTCAGTAACAATAATTTTTTGTAAAACCAAATAGAGTCAAAGAAAAATTAGTACAAAAGGATGCTACCAACTAGGCAAATCTGTCTTTTGGGTTGCACACTTAGACAAAATACATATAGATATAAAGCATGGGTGTTATGGCTATAGAAGAAAGGAAAGGGGAAAAAAACGGAGAAAGGTTGCAGACGCAAACACCAAAACCAGTTACCCCCACAGAATATAGCTTCAAAGATACAATGTAAACAAAGGCAGTCCTATATCTAAGAAATAGATCAAAAGCTTAATTTTTAGACTCTTTGGAAGCAGTGAGTTCAAACTCTACTCCTTGGGTTAACACAACCTGCTGTCTAACAGAAATAATACCTTGTCTAGGTATAGGGAAATGAACTATGTTGCTATCAGATAAGCTGATGAATAATAGGTTACTAAGAGCATGATGCAAATGTAGCTACTCCTAGGGGAGAAAAAAGGCCCTGAGAACTTTATCATGGTAGTGGTGTAGGGAAAAGATGATATGTAGGGGGAAGATACTACACAGATCAAATACTGTAATAATGAAAATTTTGATACCACAAAACCATTTCTTAGCTTCTGTCAGTGGTCCATGTATTTTAGAAGTACTTAACAGGGTGAAAGTCTAGTTAAATGTAAGACATTTGAATACACTTTTAAATATGAAAACTTCTGATAGCTGGATCTGACCTGAAGAAAGAGGTTTCTACCAAAATAGTCAGATTAGACTAATTTTTTTACCAATATTCTCCATTTCCAGAAAGGATATTATTTTGCGGGTTGAATGGAACAATCGGTACAACAACTGCCTGGGCCTGGACGCATTCCAGATAGGTCTGTGATAGGAGTCCGACAGTGAGAGTATCCCCATTCTTGGTGAAGACAAGAGCATCCTTTCCTAGTCGCATGGAGCCTGACTTGAAACCATTACCAAAGACACCGATGGGACACTGGCTCTTCTTTATTACTTTATCTGTAAAGCCAAAGCTGTAATTACACAAGAAAAAAGGTGTCAGAAAAAAGAACTCAGAAAGGTAAAAAGCATCCTAAGAT
This sequence comes from Smutsia gigantea, assembly GCA_032199065.1. Classification (NCBI taxonomy): domain Eukaryota; kingdom Metazoa; phylum Chordata; class Mammalia; order Pholidota; family Manidae; genus Smutsia; species Smutsia gigantea. The sequence goes on along the minus strand of JAVSCE010006898.1, from coordinate 24,056 downwards.
AGGTGACAGGCAGAATGTTTGGCTTACAAATGAAGAACACTTGTAAAAAAGTCCCTCCTTTTTTCTTCCTTTTGGTATTTCCAGGCAAAACTCAGTTAAAAACATAGGAAATTACTATGGGGTAATGGGAATGATTTTCCTGTGTTTTGTGTGTACATAAAAACTTCCAGCCCATTATACTCACCCTTTAAAAATGTAAAGGCAGCCTCTTTTCAATGACTAACACACAGAACTGGAGAAGGCCCTGGGCAGCTGGCTTTCTTGTCTAGATAAAATGGCTTTGATTGCTAATATTAAAGTTAGGGTGGGTGAAAAGGGTGGTTATCTCAGAGTGCAACCTAGAGAGGGTAAGAAAAGTACTATGTAGTGGCACTAGTCAGAGGTACTAAAGTAGGCATCTCCTAACCTTGTTATATCACTCTCTAATCTGAAAGTCAGAGGGAATATAGCTTGACAATTGCCAACTCTCTACCCAAAGGATAACCCTTCCAGTTCTTACCCTCTGCTCCATCTGCTGGGACAGTTCACTGGAATGTGGCCAAGGGATAAAAATAGGTAGTTCTTCCTCTGAATATCAGCAAACAGCTGCAGTAGAAAGTCTCTCTTGTTTTATTAAGGGCCTTTCACTGAGTCATTTCTACAATCTCTGGAGCCCCTTAGGATCAGCTTAACCTGGGAGCCAGATCCTTTCCCTTTCTCATACTCTCTATTCAAACACATGACAAAATAAAAGAAACCAAAACAATCAAAGATATGAAGTCTAGAAAATGATACTCTTCCTCATATATCTTCTCTCACCACAAATAAAACTAATTTTATGGATTGCGACTCTCCATATTGACTAAATTTACAACATTATACACTACCATTCATTCAATAAATATTTACTGAGTACCTACTATATGCCATGCATTGTGCTAAGCACTGAAGACACAACTGTTAATAAAAGAGACATGATTCTTGTCCTCCTGGTTTACAATCTAACGAAGGATTTTGTATATTATATATTAGATGCTTTCCCAACATCAATAAAACAGATAGTCTATCTGTCACAGTTGAGCAACTTGGCCTGGGCTCTTACTTTTTTTTTTTTTGGTATCATTAATCTACAATTAAATGAACAACATTATAATTACTAGACTCCCCCAATCATCAAGTCCCCACCACATACCCTATTACAGTCACTGTCTGTCAGCATAGTAAGATGCTACAGAATCACTACTTGTCTTCTCTGTGTTACACTGCCTTCCCTGTATCCCACCCCTGCTATACATATTATGTGTGCTAATCATAATATCCCTTTTCCCCCCTTATCCCTCCCTTTCCACCCATCCTCCCCAGTCCCTTTCCCTTTGGTAACTGTTAGTCCATTGTTGGGTTCTGTGAGTCTGCTGCTGTTTGTTCCTTCAGTTTTTTCTTTGCTCTTATACTCCACAGGTGAGTGAAATCATTTGATACTTGTCTTTTTCTGCCTGGCTTATTTCACTGAGCATAATACCCTCTAGCTCTATCCATGTTGTTGCAACTGGTAGGATTTGTTTTCTTCCTATGACTGAATAATATTCCATTGTGTATATGTACCACATCTTCTTTATCCATTCATCTACTGATGAACACTTAGGTTGCTTCCATTTCTTGGCTATTGTAAATAGTGCTGCGATAAACATAGAGGTGCATATCACTTTTTCAAACAGGTCTGCTGCATTCTTAGGGTAAATTCCTAGGAGTGGAATTCCTGGGTCAAATGGTATTTCTATTTTTAGTTTTTTGAGGAACCTCAATACTGCTTTCCACAATGGCTGAAATAATTTACATTCCCACCAGCAGTGTAGGAGGGTTCCCTTTTCTCCACATCCTCTCCAACATTTGTTGTTGTTTGTCTTTTGGATGGTGGCCAAACCAACTGGTGTGAGGTGATATCTCATGGTGGTTTTAATTTAAATTTCTCTGATGATTAGGGATGCGGATGGAGCATCTTTTCATGTGCCTGTTGGCTATCTGAATTTCTTCCATGGAGAAGTGTCTGTTCAGATCCTCTGCCCATTTTTTAAGTGGATTATTTGCTTTTTGTTTCTTGAGGTGTGTGAACTCTTTATATATTTAGGATGTCAACCCTTTATCGGATATGTCATTTATGAATATATGCTCCCATACTGTAGCATGTCTTTTTGTTTTATTGATGGTGTCCTTTGCTGTACAGAAGCTTTTCAGCTTGATGTAGTTCCCACTTGTTCATTTTTGCTTTTGTTTCCCTTGCCCAGGGAGATACGCTCATGAAGAAGTTGCTCATGTTTATGTCCAAGATATTTTTGCCTATGTTTTTTCTAAGAGTTTTACGGTTTCATGACTTACATTCAGGTCTTTGATCCATTTCGAATTTACTTTTGTGTATGGGGTTAGACAATAATCCAGTTTCATTCTCCTACATGTAGCTGTCCAGTTTTGCCAACACCAGCTGTTGAAGAGGCTGTCATTTCCCCACTGTATATACAAAGCTCCTTTATCATATATTAATTGACCAAATATGTTTGGGTTAATATCTGGACTCTCTATTCTGTTTCAGTGGTCTGTGGGTCTGTTCTTGTGCCAGTACCAAATTGTCTTGATTACTGTGGCTTTGTAGTAGAGCTTGAAGTTGGGGAGCGTAATCCCCCCTGCTTTATTCTTCCTTCTCAGGATTGCTTTGGCTATTCGGGGTCTTTTGTGGTTCCATATGAATTTTAGAACTATTTATTCCAGTTTGTTGAAGAATGCTGTTGGTATTTTGATAGGGATTGCACTGAATCTGTAGATTGCTTTAGGTAGGATAGCCATTTTGACAATATTAATTCTTCCTAGCCAAGAGCATAGGATGAGTGTCCATTTGTTAGTGTCCTCTTTAATTTCTCTTAAGAGTGTCTTGTAGTTTTCAGGGTATAGGTCTTTCACTTCCTTGGTTAGGTTTATTCCTAGGTATTTTATTCTTTTTGATGCAATTGTGAATGGAATTGTTTTCCGAATTTCTCTTTCTGCTAGTTCATTGTTCGTGTATAGGAAAGCAACAAATTTCTGTGTATTAATTTTGTATCCTGTAACTTTGCTGAATTCAGATTATTAGTTCTAGTAGTTTTGGAGTGCAGTCTTTAGGGTTTTTATGTACAATATCATGTCATCTGCAAATAGTGACAGTTTGACTTCTTCTTTACCAATCTGGATGCCTTGTATTTCTTTGTTTTGTCTGATTGCCACGGCTACGACCTCCAGTACTATGTTGAATAACAGTGGGGAGAGTGGGCATCCCTGTCTTGTTCCCAATCTTAGGTGAAAAGTTTTCAGCTTCTCGCTGTTAAGTATGATGTTGGCTGTGGGTTTGTCATACATGGCCTTTATTATGTTGAGGTACTGTGTTACCCCCCAGGGAGTTAGGGAGCCTGAAGTTCCTCAAGATTCCCAGCCTGCTGGCCTGAGTGTGCTGGGATGATTTTGTCCAGCTGCTGAGCCCTTGTCCCTTTAAGACTTTTAAAAAGCGCTCGCTTTTCTTTTGTCCCAGGGGAGCTGGCTGTGGGGACCTGCTGGCAGTCTCTGTCTCAGATTTTACTTTCCCGTTTCTCTAATATCCAGTACACCATGCAGTGTGTGTCTGTGCTCCCGGTGCACATTACTAGGGCTGGTTATTTAGTAGTCCTGTGCTTCCACTCCCTCCCCACTGTGATTCTTTTCCTCCCCCCAGTGAGCTGGGATGGGGGGAGTGCTCGGGTCCTGCCGGGTCACAGCTTTGTATCTTACCCTTTTCGTGAGATGCTGAGTTCTCATAGATGTAGATGTACCCTGGCTGTTGTACTGTACTTTCTGGTCTCTCTTTTAAAAATAGTTGTATTTGCTGTATTTTCAAAAATATATATGGTTTTGAGAGGAGATTTCCACTGCCCTACTCACACTGCCATCTTGAGCCCTCCCTCACTCTTACTCTTTTGAGCAGGGCTGAGGTGCCTGTTGTCCAATTCTTGAAAGCTGTAGTATGTGTTTACTCCCTAAGGGGAACACGTTTTAATTTTCTATTTCAAAGTGCTATACAATAATATGATTATGTCCTCCCAGAGTAGATATTTTACAGAAGCTTTGTACAAATAAAGCTAACCACAGAAAAAGGTAATACCAAGAGTACTGAGTTTCTGCAGTCTATGGGCCTTAGTATTCCAGGAAATAAACCTATAGAAATTGGTAAGATTCAAGCATTCCTATTCTTCTTGTGGAAGAATTGCGTAGAAAAGATGGGTATGTTAGTAGAATTAAATTATATAGCATATGTATAATATGTTATGTTATAAAGCAGTATTCAAACTCTAATTAACTCTAGAAGCCATTCAGAGAATTGTCATGTGTTATCCTCTACTTCTACCTCTACTTCAGATCTAATGTCATATCTAAAACTCAGGGGTCTTCATAAACTAATTTTTACCTAGCACGTGAAATAAATCTACAGCTGACCCTGGAACAACAGGAGGGTTAAGCATGCCAACCCCCTGCACAGTTGAAAATCCACATGTAAATTCTGCCTCCCCGAAATCTTAACCACTAATAGCCTACTGTTGACAGGAAGCCTTACCGATAACAAACAGTTGATTAATATATATTCTGTGTGTTACACGGATTACGCACTGTATTCTAACAATAACATAAGCTAGAGAAAAGGAGGCTTTTTTCAAATTGTCACAAATCCCTCCTAAATTTTCCAATATATTTATTGAAAAACATCTCTGCATATAAGTGGACCCACATAGTTCAAACCCATGTTGTTCAAGGGTCAACTGTATATGGTTATTTGGATTTAATCCTTTTCTAATACCACAAAAGCTTCAATTACATGGTCAAAGGAAAGTGGAGAGGTGAAAACACGGAGACCATATCACTCCTTTCATTTCCTAGCCATTGCTGCCTCTTCTGCCATCAATCATCTCTCTCTCCCTTTATAGTATAAACCTTTATTGTGTTACTTAGCTTGGGGAGACCAAATGACCATAAAAGGTTGAGAAGGTTAAGTAGTACGGCAGGGCCAGAACCAGAAATGGAAAAGGATAAGAATAATGAGCAAACAGAAGATAGAAGCTCTGGGTTTTGTTCTTGTTGTTATGTTCCACTTCACTCTTCCATGTGTTCTTTTTTTGGTATCATTAATCACAACTACATGTGCAACATTATGGTTACTAAACTCCCCACTTCATCAGTTCCCCCCCACCTACCCATTACACTCAGTGTCCATCAACGTAGTGAGATGCTATAGAATCACTAGTCTTCTCTGAGTTGTACAGCCCTCCCCTGGGCCCCCCAACATTACGTCTGCTAATCATAATGCCACTTTTTCACCCTTGTCCCTCCCTTCACACCCATCCTCTCCTGTCCCTTTCCCTTTGTTAACTGTTAGTCCATTCTTGGGTTCTCTGAGTCTGCTGCTGTTATATTTTTTTTCTTTCAGTTATTTTTTCTTTGCTTTCATACCGCACATATGAGTGAAATCATTTGATACTTGACTTTTTCCGCTTGGCTTATTTCACTAAGCATAATACCCTCTAGCTCAATCCACATTGTTGCAAATGGTAGAATTTGTTTTCTTCTTATGGCTGAAAAATACTCCATTGTGTATATGTACCACACCTTTATCCATTCACTTACTGATAGACACTTAGGTTGCTTCCATTTCTTGGCTATTGTAAATAGTGCTGCGATAAACATAGGGGTGCATCTGTCTTTTTGAAACTGGGCTGCTGCATTCTTAGGGTAAATTCCTAGGAGTGGAATTCCTGGGTCAAATGGTATTTCTATTCTGAGTTTTTTGAGGAACCTCCATACTGCTTTCCACAATGGTTGAACTAATTTGCATTCTCACCAGAAGTATAGGAGGGTTCCCCTTTCTCCACATCCTTGCCAACATTTGTTGTTGTTTGTGTTTTGGATGTTGGCCATCCTCACTGGTGTGAGGTGATATCTCATTGTGGTTTTAATTTGCATTTTTCTGATGATTAGCGATGTGGAGCATCTTTTCATGTGCCTGTTGGCCATCTGAATTTCTTCTTTGGAGAAGTGTCTATTCATGTCCTCTGCCCATTTCTTAATTGGATTATTTACTTTTTGTTTGTTGAGTTGCATGAGTTCTTTATATATTTTGGATGTCAACCCCTTATCTGACATGTCATTTATGAATATATTCTCCCGAACTGTAGGATGTCTTTTTGTTCTACTGATGGTGTCCTTTGCTGTACAGAAGCTTTTCAGTTTCATATAGTCCCACTTGTTCATTTTTGCTTTTGTTTCCCTTGCCCGGGGAGATACGTTCATGAAGAAGTCGCTCATATTTATGTCCAAGAGATTTTTACCTATGTTTTTTTCTAAGAGTTTAATGGTTTCGTAACGTACATTCAGGTCTTTGATCCACCTTGAGTTTACCTTTGTGTATGGGGCTAGACAGTAGTCCAGTTTCATTCTCTTACATGTAGCTGTCCAGTTTTGCCAACACCAGTGGTTGAAGAGGCTGTCTTCTCCCCACTGTATGTCCAAGGCTCCTTTATCATATAATAATTGACCGTATACGTTTCGGTTAATGTCTGGATTTTCTATTCTGTTCCACTGGTCTGTGGGTGTCTGTTCTTGTGCGAATACCAAATTGCCTAATTACTGTGGCTTTGTAGTAGAGCTTGAAGTCAGGGAGCATAATTCCCCGTTTTATTCCTCCTTCTCAGGATTGCTTTGGCTATTCAGGGTCTTTTGTGGTTCCATATGAATTTTAGAACTATTTGTTCTAGTTCATTGAAGAATGCTATTGGTATTTTGATAGGGATTGCGTTGAATCTGCAGATTACTTTAGGTAGTATAGCCATTTTGACAACATTTATTCTTCCTAGCCAAGAGCATGGGATGCATTTCGATTTGTTAGTGTCCTCTTTAATTTCTCTTAGGAGTGTCTTGTACTTTTCAGAGTACAGGTCTTTCACTTCCTTCGTTAGGTTTATTCCTAGGTATTTTATTCTTTTTGACGCAATTGTGAATGGAATTGTTTTTCCGATTTCTATTTCTGTTAGTTCATCATTAGTGTATAGGAAAGCAACAGATTTCTGTGTGTTAACTTTGTATCCTGCAACTTTGCTGAATTCAGATATTAGTTCTAGTAGTTTTGGAGTGCAGTCTTTAGGGTTTTTAAGTACGATATCATGTGATTTGCACATAGTGACAGTTTGACTTCTTCTTTACCAAACTGGATGCCTTGTATTTCTTTGTTTTATCTGATTGCCATGGTTAGGACATCCAGTACTATGTTAAATAACAGAGGAGTGAGTGGGCATCCCTGTCTTGTTCCCAAACTTAGATGAAAAGTTTTCAGCTCTCGCTGTTAAGTATGATGTTAGCTGTGGGTTTGTCATATATGGCCTTTATGATGTTGAGGTACTTGCCCTCTATACCCATTTTGTTGAGAGTTTTTATCATGAATGGATGTTGAATTTTGTCAAATGCTTTCTCAGTATCTATGGAGATGATCATGTGGTTTTTGTACTTCTTTTTGTTGATGTGGTGGATGAGGTTGATGGATTTTCGAATGTTGTACCATCCGTGCATCCCTGGGATGAATCCCACTTGATCATGGTGTATGATCCTCTTGATGTATTTTTGAATTTGGTTTGCTAATATTTTGTTGAGTATTTTTGCATCTATGTTCATCAGGGATATTGGTCTGTAGTTTTCTTTTTTTGTGGTGTCTTTGCCTGGTTTTGGTATTACAGTGATGCTGGCTTCACAGAATGAGTTTGGAAGTATTCCCTCCTCTTCTATTTTTTGGAAAACTTTAAGGAGAATGGGTACTATTTCTTCTTTGTATGTCTGGTAAAATTCAGAGGTGAACCATCTGGCCCAGGAGCTTTGTTCTTGGGTAGTTTTTTGATTACTGATTCAATTTCATTGCTGGTGATTGGTCTGTTAAGTTTTTCTGTTTCTTGCTTGGTCAGTCTTGGAAGGTTGTATTTTTCAAAGAAGTTGTCCATTTCTTCTAGGTTTTCCAGCTTGTTAGCACATAGTTTTTCATAATATTCTCTTATAACTATTTGTATTTCTGTGGGGTCCATAGTGATTTTTCCTTTCTCCTTTCTGATTGTGTTTATGTGTGTAGATTCTCTTTTTCTCTTAATAAGTCTGGCTAGGGGTTTATCTATTTTGTTTATTTTTTCAAAGAAGCAGCTCTTGGTTTCATTGATTTTTTTCTATTGTTTTATTCTTCTCAATTTTATTTATTTCTCTCGGATCTTTATTATGTCCCTCCTTCTGGTGACTTTGGGCCTCATTTTTTCTTCTTTCTCCAATTTCCATAATTGTGTCTTTAGACTATTCATTTTTGATTGCTCTTCCCTCTTTAAATAGGCCTGGTTGAACCAAGAACATTGTATCCAGCACGATTATCATTTAAATATGATGGAGGGATTAAACAATTTCCAGACAATCGAAAGTTGAGAGAGTTTGCCTCTCATAAACCACCACTACAGGATATCTTAAATGGACTGCTCTAGATGGAAGCACTCCTAGGCTAAAAATATGTCACCAGAGAAAATAAAATCATAGCAAAGAAAGCAGACCATCCAAATACTAACTAAAGGCAAAGAATAAAACACCTAGTATATAAAGAATGGAGGAGGAAGAATAAGAAGGGAGGGATATAAAGAAACATCAGACAGTGTTTACAATTACTTAACAAGAAAGTTAAGTTAGATTGTTAGATAGTAAAGAAGCAACCCTTGAACCCTTGGTAACCACGAATCTAAAGCCAGCAATGGCAATAAGTACATATCTATCAATAATCACCCTAAATGTAAATGGACTGAATGCACCAATCAAAAGACACAGAGTAACAGAATGGATAAAAAAGCAAGACCCATCTATATGCTGCCTACAAGAAACTCACCTCAAATCCAAAGATATACACAGACTAAAAGTGAAGGGATGGAAAAAGATATTTCATGTAAACAACAAAGAGAAAAAAGCAGGTGTTGCAGTACTTGTATCAGAGAAAATAGACTTCAAAATGAAGAAAGTAGCAAGAGATAAAGAAGTTCATTACATAATGATAAAGTGGTCAGTCCAACAAGAAGATATAACCATTATAAATATATATGCATCCAACACAGGAGCACCAGCATATGTGAGACAAATACTAACAGAATTAAAGGAGGAAATAGACAGCAACGCATTCATCTTAGGAGATTTCAACACACCACTCACTCCAGAGGACAGATCAACAAGACAGAAAATAAGTAAAGACACAGAGGCACTGAACAACACACTAGAACAGATGGACTTAACAGACATCTACAGAACTCTGCACCCAAAAGCAACAGGATACACATTCTTCTCAAGTGCACATGGAACATTTTCCAGAATAGACCACATACTAGGCCACAAAAAGAACCTCAGTCATTTCAAAAATATTGAAATCCTACCAACCAACTTCTCAGATCACCAAGGTATAAAACTAGAAATAAATTTTAGAAAGAAATCAAAAGGCTCACAAATACATGGAGACTTAACAACACTCTCCTAATTAATCAATGGGTTAATGACCAAATCAAAACAGAAATCAAAGAATATATGGAGACTAATGAAAACAACAACACAAAGCCACAACTTCTGTGGGACGCAGCAAAGGCAGTTCTAAGAGGAAAGTATATTGCAATTCAGGCCTATTTAAAGAAGGAAGAACATTCCCAAATGAATAGTCTAAAGACACAATTACTGAAATTGGAAAAAGAAAAACAAATGAGGCCCAAAGTCACCAGAAGGAGGGACATAATAAAGATCAGAGAAGAAATAAATAAAATTGAGAAGAATAAAACAATAGAAAAAATCAATGAAACCAAGAGCTGGTTCTTTGAAAAAATAAACAAAATAGATAAACCCCTAGACAGACTCATTAAGAGAAAAAGAGAATCTACACACCTAAACAGAATCAGAAATGAGAAAGGAAAAATCACGACGGACCGCACAGAAATACAAAGAATCATAAGAGAATATTATGAGAATCTATATGCTAACAAGCTGGAAAACATAGAAGAAATGGACAACTTCTTAGAAAAATACAACCTTCCAAGACTGACCAAGCAAGAAATAGAAAAACTAAACAGACCAATCACCAGTGACGAAATCGAATTGGTAATCAAAAAACAACCCAAGAACAAAACCCCTGGGCCTGATGGATTCACCTCTGAATTCTACCAGACGTATAGAGAAGAAATAACACCAATTCTCCTTAAAGTTTTCCAAAAAATAGAAGAGGAGAGAATACTTCCAAACTCATTCTATGAAGCCAGCATCACTCTAATACCAAAACCGGGCAAAGACCTCACCAAAAAAGAAAATTACAGACCAATATCCCTGATGAACGTAGATGCAAAAATACTCAACAAAATATTAGCAAACCGAATTCAAAAACACATGAAGAGGATCATACAGCATGATCAAGTGGGATTCATCCCAGGGATGCAAGGATGGTACAACATTCGAAAATCCATCAACATCATCCACCACATCAACAAAAAGAACAAAAACCATATGATCATCTCCATAGATGCTGAAAGAGCATTTGACAAAATTCAGCATCCATTCCTGATTGAAACTCTCAACAAAATGGGTATAGACAGCAAGTGCCTCAACATCATAAATGCTATATTTGACAAACCCACAGCTAACACCATACTTAATGGTGAGACACTGAAAGCTTTTCATCTAAGATCAGGAACAAGACAGGGATGCCCACTTTCTCCACTGTTATTCAACATAGTACTGGAGGTCCTAGCCTCAGCAATCAGACAAAACAAAGACATTCAAGGCGTCCAGATTGGTAAAGAAGAAGTCAAATCATTGCTATTTGCAGATGACATGACACTGTACATGAAAAAGCCGAAAGACTCTATTCCAAAACTACTAGAACTAATATCTGAATTCAGCAAAGTTGCAGGATACAAAATTAACACACAGAAATCTGTTGCTTTCCTATACACTAATGATGAACTAACAGAAAGAGAAATCAGAAAAACAATTCCATTCACAATTGCATCAAAAAGAATAAAATACCTAGGAATAAACCTAACGAAGGAAGTGAAAGACCTGTACTCTGAAAACTACAAGACACTCCTAAAAGAAATTAAAGAGGACACTAACAAATGGAAATGCATCCCATGCTCTTGGCTAGGAAGAATATTGTCAAAATGGCTATACTACCTAAAGCAATCTACAGATTCAATGCAATCCCTATCAAACTACCAACAGCTTTCTTCAATGAACTGGAACAAATAATTCTAAAATTCATATGGAACCACAAAAGACCCGAATAGCCAAAGCAATCCTGAGAAGGAGGAATAAAACAGGGGGAATTACACTCCCTGACTTCAAGCTCTACTACAAAGCCACAGTAATCAAGACAATTTGGCATTGGCACAAAAACAGACCCACAGACCAGTGGAAAAGAATAGAAAATCCAAACATTATCCCAAACACATACAGTCAGTTAATATTTGGTAAAGGAGCCTTGGATATACAATGGGGAGATGACAGCCTCTTCAGCAGCTGGTGTTGGAAAAACTGGACAGCTACATGTAAGAGAATGAAACTGGACTACTGTCTGGCCCCATACACAAAGGTAAACTCAAGGTGGATCAAAGACCTGAATGTAAGTCATGAAACCATAAAACTCTTAGAAAAAAACATAGGCAAAAATCTCTTGGACATAAACATGAGCAACTTCTTCATGAACATATCTCCCCGGGCAAGGGAAACAAAAGCAAAAATGAACAAGTGGGACTATATCAAGCTGAAAAGCTTCTTTACAGCAACGGACACCATCAGTAGAACAAAAAGACATCCTACAGTATGGGAGAATATATTCATAAAAAACGTATCTGATAAAGGGTTGACATCCAATATATATAAAGAACTCATGCACCTTAACAAAAAGAAAGCAAATAATCCAATTAAGAAATGGGCAGAGGACATGAATAGACACTTCTCTAAAGAAGAAATTCAGATGGCCAACAGGCACATGAAAAGATGCTCCACATCGCTAATCATCAGAGAAATGCAGATTAAAACCACAATGAGATATCACCTCACACCAGTGAGGATGGCCAACATCCAAAACACAAACAACAACAAATGTTGGCGAGGATGTGGAGAAAAGGGAACCCTCCTACACTGCTGGTGGGACTGCAAATTAGTTCAACCATTGTGGAAAGCAGTATGGAGGTTCCTCAAAAAACTCAAAATAGAAATACCATTTGACCCAGGAATTCCACTCCTAGGAATTTACCCTAAGACTGCAGCAGCCCAGTTTGCAAAAGACAGATGCACCCCTATGTTTATCGCAGCACTATTTACAATAGCCAAGAAATGGAAGCAACCTAAGTGTCCATCAGTAGATGAATGGATAAAGAAGATGTGGTACATATACACAATGGAATATTATTCAGCCATAAGAAGAAAACAAATCCTACCATTTGCAACAACATGGATGGAGCTAGAGGGTATTATGCTCAGTGAAATAAGCCAAGCTGAAAAAGACAAGTACCAAATGATTTCACTCATATGTGGAGTATAAGAACTAAGGAAAAAATAAACTGTAGGAACAAAACAGCAGGAGACTCACAGAACCCAAGAACGGACTAATAGTTACCAAAGGGAAAGGGACTGGGGAGGATGGGTGGGAAGGGAGGGGCAAGTGGGAAGAAGGGACATTACGATTAGCAGATGTAATGTTGGGGGGGCACGTGGAGGGCTGTACAACCCAGAGAGGACAAGTAGTGACTCTATGGCATCTCACTACGGTGATGGACAGTGACTGTAATGGGGTTGGGGTGGGGGGGGAACCTGATGAAGGGGGTAGTGTAATCACCATAATATTACTCATTTAATTGTAGATTAATGATATCAAAATAAACTTATTAAAAAAAAGGACTGTATGCTAAGTGTTGTTAACAACTAAGTAACCTGTATTTGCATTTATGCCTTTTTATTGTCATTTTGGTTAAATACCTATAATCCTATTTAGGCAAGTGCCTTAAAAGCTTTCTTTTGACAACTTTCCAAAATCAAATTCAAAAAGGTGCTTCTTACCCCTAGTTAACTCTGATATTTTCCAGAGGGCCCCTGGAAAATGTCAGAGAAATTTTCTCTTCATTAGAGAAAGTATGTGGCTAATTCGGCTTATTTATTGATATATAATCACTTGTTTAATTACCTGGAAAGCACTGTTAAAGAGAATGATGCCAAATTTTGTTGCTGGATGTTTTGTGTTGCAAAAATATCCAAATTTCCTTATGTCAACTTACTTGTGGTAAGCTCTCCTCAGATCTTTGGCCACTCTCATTTACAAGTCTTTTGTCATTTATAGTCACAGTTTGGTTGCTCCTGAACTAGTGAAGAGCTGGATTTCAGCAGAACAAATATTAAAGATTAAGTAAACTACAGAAGATGGTTTTGTGGTGCGAGATGAATCCTTCCTGCTCTAATAGATTATCCTGAAAATAATCATGAAAGACTTCTCCGAGCTCTGCCATCTGATTGTGACAACAACTTGAAGCTTTGGATCCCGCCTCTGAGGCAGTTACAGCGGCATTCATCCTGCTGGACTTATCATTAGAATGCAAAAAGAAATATCTAAGCTGGCCTGTGCATACAGTGAAACAATGAATTTGACTGCTTCTGTATCGTATGAACTCAGTCAAGAGCTAAGAGAAGTGCGAGTTGTGGTGCTTCAGAATCGTGCTATTATAGATTATCTGCTGTTAAAAGAACATATGAGATGTGAACAGTTTCCAGGAATGCGTTGTTTTAATTTATCTGATTTTTCTGCTTTTGCTATATATCTGTATTCCTGTTCTGTTAATGTGTGTACTTAATTTAATTAGTAGTTTGTTACAACCTATACATGCCTCATACTTAAAAGTACTGTGTATCATAATCCTTTCAACAGGTACAGTCACAGGGAGGCCATCAGGTGAGAAATTGAGGGCCAACAGACATGAGGCTTAGAACCTCACCCCCCAGTTTTGAGAGAAATCTTCTGCACCTGTGGATGTTTTGTTGCTCTTGCCCAACTCAGATCAAAGCTCAGTCTATAGGCATAGACATGCTCACCTGCAATTACCTTCTAATTGCACTAGATTTATTTTCTATCTTTATTCTACTTCACGTAAATTCAATAAAGACTTATTTTATACTGCAGAATATAGGGAAGTAAACTTTGTTGGAAGCCTCTTGTTAGAAACTATCTACTTGCTATATTCTCTATTATACCTATGTACTACTTGACAAAAAAAAAGGCAGGGGGGGGGATGTTGGAGTTCTCACAGAAGAATGTGCATATTTGGAACTTCTTGTTTTGTGTCAGCCTGAGTCTGCAAACAGCTCAGGCTGTAGACCTGTTATCTCAAGCAAAGCAAGTCTAAGGAAATTGGCTGCACACCCCAGACTTCAGGGGACGGAGCTGAACCACAATTCAAAGAACTGTATCAACGTAGAGACGGCTCTGTGTTCTTTTTCTCTCCCTGGGAAAGAATAATTTAGCCTTGAAGTCTGGGAAAGAATGATTTAGCCTCCTTCTTCCATGCTTCTTAAAATTAGTTCTAAGAACCTGGCTTACAGTTGCCGGAGACTTACATGGCTTGCAGCTATATGTGTCCCCTTCCCGAGTGCCAGAATAGAGGCTGGTTAGTCAAAGACGGGTAAGACAGGCAAAGGGAGATACTAACCTAAGACAGGACACAAACCATGCTGTTTGAAGTCTGATGACGGGTAAGGATCTCCTTTGTGCCTCTCAACCTAAGACAGGCACAGTCTTCTATTATGACAATAGAGTTTGTCATTAAAAATAAAAAAGGGGGAGATGTAGAGAGCCATGAGAGCATAAGCACAACCGTCTTAAGTTCAGCAGCCATTCTAGATGTGGGGAGCTGTGTTTGGTTACTGCTTGACATAAGTGAAGCCATGTTGTGAACTTCCTCCATATTGTAGAGAGAACTTGTTTATCCTGCAACTTTTGTCCTTGAACAAGTTGTTTTGAGACATGAATGTCTGGGAACAGAGTAACCATTCCTTGGTTCTGGGAATGGGGAACTTGATTAAGAAAACAACACTCTGTATGATAAGGTAGTGTTCTTTGTTGTAATGCCAATATACTTTGGATAGTTTCATAACAAGACTGCATATATACCAAAGAGAAATAAAGCATTTTGGCTTTCTGCACCAACAGACTGCCCTCCTGTGATCTTTGTATATACAAACCCTCGCCCCCCCCCGCATTCAGGTACTGTTCGACTCCTGCCGGCAGGCTCCGGCACGGGAGTAGATTCTGTGAGGTTGCTGTGGGTGGGGACGCTCGTCTGCTGTTCCGCAGCAGTAGCAGCTCTGTCTGGGGCACCAGCCGGGGAGGGAACAAATGGGAGGCTGCTGATCTCTGTGGGAAGCCTCGGCTGGCTGCTTTGCCCGGCCGCCAGCCAAGGGGTCCGAAATTCCCCAAGACTCCCAGCCTGCTGGGCTGAGTGTGCTGGGACAATTTTGTTCTGCTGTTGGGCCCCTGTCTGTTTAAGACTTTTAAAAAAGCGCCCGCTTTTCTTTTGTCCCGGGGAGCCGGCTGAGGGTACCTGCCATGTCGGATCCTGCACTTCTATTTCTCTAATCTCCGATACACCACGCGATGTGTGTCAGTGCTCCTGGCACAGATCACCAGGGCTGGTTCTTTGGTGGGCCTGTGCTTCCACTCCCTCCCCACTCTGAATCTTTTCCTCCAGCCGGTGAGCAGGGGTGGGGGGACTGCTCGGGTCCCGCCGGGTCGCGGCTTTGTATCTTATACTCTTCGTGAGGCGCTGTGTTCTCACAGGTGTAGCTGTAGCCTGGCTGTTGTCCTGTATCTTCTGGTCTCTCTTTTAGGAATAGGTGTATTTGTTGTGTTTTCATAAATATATATGGTTTGGGAGGAGATTTCTGCCACCCTGCTCACACCGCCATCTTCGGTAGTTTCTTCCCATGTGTTCTTTCACTCTACTTACGTTCCCATGTAAGGTATTCTATTTAACTGAAAGTTGCAAAATGGATGCCAGGTACCAATCAAATAACTACCTAATATAAAAGCCTTCACAATAAACAGAATTGTAGGAATGAATTTTATATAGTTCAGTATAGCTCACTAACTTTTCACAGTGGTATTCTGGGTTAAATAGATGGTTTCTCTTAAGTTAAGTCCTGTTCTATCCTCTCACATAAGAGACAACAGTGTTGACATACAAAAGGGGCTTGGATACTAGCTCTTTGAGTAGAATTCCGGAAGATCGCACCTTGCTCCTGAATCTCTTAAAATGTCAAGTTTGTAGAATCTAGAGTAGTAAATTTAAACTGAGACTCTGACTAATGAAACAAACTTTAGCAAATCCATGGACATAGGAGGGCAGGGACTGCTGTTCCCTAAATACATGTGTGATATAATATGCACCTAAAAGAATAAAAGACTGCCAGTTATTCCCTGGATGTTGTTTTAGCAGAACAGACTTACTAAGAAAAGCACTTCTGAGCAGAGATAACCAATACCTTCAATCCATAGATCCGTGGAGGCTTTCAGCCCTTGATCTTTGAAAGATGTTTTCCTCCTTGCTGAAAAAGGCAGCTGAATGGACTTGCTATTTCATACACTATCCACAGAAGCTAAAGAGAAGTAACTGTGGAGCTGAAATGAATTTAATGATAGGGTCTTCCTTTTTAATTTGTCATGGGATTCTGCATTTATGGGATAAACAGTCACTGCAGTTACATAACTACTTGATTAGCCTGAAAATAGGATGAGTAGCAGGAAGAGTTGGAAAATGTGGGTAGATTATTACAAATGTCATAGGTCAAATAGAATTTGGGTGGACTTTATAATTTTACATAACAACATCTATAATTTTTTCCAAATACAAAAATAATATGGCCTCAAACCAAAAACAGAAAAATTAATACACTTAATAATTTCCAAAGCTGCCACAAAAGTTCAACTATTTGCAAAGAAATTGTGGTAAGTAGAAATCTTGGCTTGAAATCAGGATTAGAATAAATGATCTATTTCAAATAAATGAGACCTTCTAGCTGATTCAAGTTTGTTTTAGGATATCACCATGAATAAAAATCCAGTACATATATTATACATTAATCCAGGACTCATTACAAAAATCTCTACAATTAATTTTTAAGTATAAGGAACAACTGCCTAGCTCAAATTGGTGGGAAACATATTTAGCATGGTAATGCCCAAAACCACTATGGCTAAAGAAGTTTCTCCCTGTTTTGCTCTGTTTTATTCCTTGGGGAGGGAACACAATTTTGAATGGATGAATACTCATCTTCCATATGTCAATTCAAATGTCATTTTATCAGGGTAGCCTTTTTTGATTCTCTGTTTTGACTAGGTTAGATACCCATTACATAGTCTCATAGAAACTACACTCTGCCTTCACAGCACTTACCACTAGGTGGGAGAGTCTAGTCAGTTATATTGTTCATCAATTATTTTCTATCTTTCTCACTAAACTGCCAGCTTGAGAGCAAGGTTCATGTCTGCCTAGTTCACCACTTCATCTGCAGTGACTTTCACACAGGTACTCAATACAAATTTGTTAAAATAATCTGGAACAAAGATTATTCCAATTATTTTGAAATCCTCCTCCTCCTTCCTCCTGCCTTGTACTATAATTAACAAATTTCACAGATGCAGTTTCACAAAGGACCCCACTTTTTGACACCCATGTCACTGGGATAAGGTGTGGAAGAAAGGAGTCATTAAAAAGATAAGTGATTCTAGAAAAAAAACGTAGTAGATAAGATTAGACATATGAATATTTTGGATCCATCCCATAAAATTGTACTTTTCTCCAAATTATTTTTTTCTTTTTTTTCATATAAATTATTAACTTTAGGAGATAAAGTGATGCTATAAGTTAGAACATAGGGCCAACTCCATACCTTCACCAACATACTGGCCACACTCTCATCTCACTTCTAGCACCTTTCCTCAAATGTTCTTATTATGATGGTCAGAGACATAAGATACACAGACTGCTGAGTAGTAAAACATACCAAATTTATAATTGGATATGCCCAAATTTCATTTATTTTCTCTGACTGATCAAAGGGTTTTCCTTACAAATGGGGTTAGAGAATTAGAATACCTTCTGAGAACTACAACCAAATGGATGTTTTCCATTTTTATAGTTCAGAACCCTTTCCCTCCACCACTGCACCCCTCCATTGTTACTCATGCTGTACACACAAGTTCAGGAAGCCACATGGAGAATAATCAACCTCATCTGCTAAAAATGGAAGATGGAAGGAGTTGAGGAAACACTCATCCTTCACTGAGTGATATGTGAAGATAATAAAGTACAAACTTAAAAGACGATTGAAGATGGCGGCGTGAAAGGTGAGACAAGAGAATTCCTCCCAAAACCACATACAGTGTGAAAATATGGTTAATACAACTAGCCCTAAAACAGCAATAGGAAAGAAGGCTACACCAGACTGCATACAGGCCTCACAAACAGAGCACACTTCACGAGAAAGGGTAATGTACGAAAGCCTTAATCCGATGGGACCTGAGCCTTTCCCCCACCACAGCTCACTGGTGGGAGGAAGAGAAACAGAGCAGGGAGGGGTTGGAAGCCTAGAACTGCTGAACACTGAGCCCTGGAGGTCTGCTTTGGACCACAGACCCACAATGGTTGGTGCTCTGGAGGTTGCTAGGGTTGGGGAGCTGGGACAGGCAGAGTGCTTGAAAGACTGAGATTCCAGCCATTTTTGGAGGATGGGGATCCACATCCGGACGCTCTGGGATAAAGGAAAGGCAGGCAGTCGAGAGGCTTCATAGCAGCGAGAGAGCAGCTGAAGGGGCGGGGTTTGCATGGAGTTCACTATGTGGGAGAAGGGATGGGTAAACAAGGTTGTCTGAGTGCGATCTGCCCAGCGGGTTGGGAATTTTGAGGAGCTTCAGGTGCCCCATACCCCTGGCTGCCTACTCAGCTCCAAGGCCCCCCACTGTGACACACAGCCTGCTGCACCTTCCTCCTAGCCTGCCGGCACCTGCTCGCAAACTGGCAGTCACTGCGCTGGCATCAGGACAGCTGGAGGGAGGCCACGCCTACAACAGCTAGAAGACGCCAAGAACAGAGGCTTACACCTATGTGCTTGGCCCACTGGCTCCGATACTGGAGACCGGCACTGCAGCCGGGAATCAGGAAACAGCTCTTTCCTGCCCCCAAGCACCATAGCCGCTCCCCTACGACCCCCAACCTCACTCTAGGGGCTAAGCAGCTGCAGAGACTAGAGCTTCTGGGCACTAGAGGGCACCACATAGAATTATAAAACATCAAAGGAACCTGGTTCAGACAAAAATACCACAAACCCCAGAAAAAGGACCAAATGAAACTGAACTCACCAATGTTCATGAAAGAGAGTTCAAAACTAAAATCATAAACATGCTCATGCAGGTACAGAAAAATATTCAAGAACTCAGGGACGAACGAATTTAAGACAGATTCAATCATTAAGAAATTCTGTATCTGAAATGAAACATACAATGGAGAGATTTAAAAGCAGATTAGATGTAGTTGAAGAAATGGTAAATGGGACAGAAATTAGAGAAGAGGAATACAAACAAGCTGAGGCACAGAGAGAAAAAAGGAACTCTAAGAATGAAAGAATATTGAGAGCACTGTGTGACCAATCCAAACGGAACAATATCTGCATTATAGGGGTACCAGAAGAAGAAAGAGAAAAAGGGATAGAAAGTGTTATTGAGGAGGTAATTGCTGAAAATGTACCCAATCTGGGGAAGGAGCTAGTCTCTCAGGCCATGGAGGTACACAGATCTACCAACACAAGGGACCCAACGAAGACAACATCAAGACATATAACAATTAAAATGGCAAAGATCAAGGATAAAGACAGACTTTTAAAAGCAGCTATGGAGAGAAAAAAGATCATATACAAAGGAAAACCCATCAGGCTATCATCAGATTTCTCAACAGAAACCTTACAGATCAGAAGGGAGTGGAATGATATATTTAATGCAATGAAGGACAAGGGTCTCTAACCATGAATACTCTACCCAGCAAGGTTATCATTTAAATTTGAAGGAGGGATTAAACAGTTTTCAGATAAGCAAAAGCTGAGAGAATTTACCTCCCACAAACACCTCAACAGTGCATTTTGGAGGGACTGCTATAAATGGAAGTATTCCTAAGGCTAAATACATGTCACCAGGGGAAATAAAACCACAGCAAAGTATAACAATTACTTACTAAGCAGATGCAAAATCAAATCAACTACCCCCAAGTCAATTAAGGGATAGTCAAAGAGTACAGGATATGATACCTAACATATAAAGAACGGAGGAGGAAGGAAAAGGAGGAAAAAAAAGAACCTTTAGGTTGTGTTTGTAATAGCATACGAAGTGAGTTAAATTAGACTGTTAGATAGTAAGGAAATTACCGTTGAAACTTTGGTAACCACGAATCTAAAGCCTGCAATGCCAATAAGCACATACCTATTGATAATCACCCTAAATGTAAGTGGTCTGAATGCACCAATCAAAAGACATAGAGTCACAGAATGGATAAAAAAACAAGATCCATCTATATGCTCCATACAAGAGACTCACTTCAAACCCAAAGACATACACATACTGAAAGTAAAGGGATGGAAAAAGATATTTCATGCAATTAATAGGGAGAAAAAAAGCAGGAGTTGAAGTACTTGTATCGGAAAAAATACACTTCAAAACAAAGAAAGCAACAAGAGTCAAAGAAGGACATTACAAAATGATAAAGGGGTCAGTCCAACAAGAGGATATAACTACTATAAATATCTATGCACCCAACACAGGATCACCTACATATGTGAAACAAATACTAACAGAATTAAAGGGGGAAATAGAATGCAATGCATTCATTTTAGGAGACTTCAACACACCACTCACTCCAAAGGACAGATAAACCAGACAGAAAATAAGTAAGGAGACAGAAGCACTGAACAACACATTAGAACAGATGGACCTAACGGACATCCACAGAACACTCCATCCAAAAGCAACAGGATACATGTTCTTCTCAAGTGCACATGGAACATTTTCAAAAACAGATTATATTCTAGGCCACAAAAAGAGCCTCAGTAAATTTAAAAAGATTGAAATTGTACCAACCAGCTTCTCAGATCACAAAGGTATGAAACTAGAAATAAATTACACAAAGAAAATAAAAAAGCCCACCAACACATGGAGGCTTAATAACATGCTCCTAAATAATCAATGGATCAATGACCAAATGAAAGCAGAGATCACGCAATATATGGAGACAAATGACAACAATAATTCAACACCGCAAAATCTGTGGGATGCAGTGAAGGCCGTGATAATAGGGAAGTATATTGCAATACAGGCCTACCTCAGGAGAGAAGAACAATCCCATATGAACAGTCTAAACTCACAATTAACAAAACTAGAAAAGGAAGAACAAATGAGGTCCAAAGTCAGTAGAAGGAGGGACATAATAAAGAGTAGAAATAAATAAAAATGAGACAAATAAAGCAATAGAAAGAATCAATGAAAGCAGGGGCTGATTCTTTGAGAAAATAAACAAAATAGATAAACCCCTAGCCAAACTTATCAAGAAAAAAACAAAGTCTACACACATAAACAGAATCAGAAATGAGAAAGGGAAAATCACTACAGACACTACAGAAATACAAAGAATTATGAGAGAATACTATGAAAAATTATATGCTAACAAAATGGAAAACTTTCTAGAAAAATACAATCTTCCAAGGCTGACCTAGGAAGAAACAGAAAATCTGAATAGACCAATTACCAGCAAGGAAATCAAACTGGTAATCAAAAAACTACCTGAGAACAAAACTCCTGGACCAGATGGTTTCACTGCTGAATTTTATCAAACATTTAGTGAAGACCTAATATCCATCCTCCTTAAAGTTTTCCAAAAAGTAGAAGAGGAGGGAATAGTCTCAAACTCATTCTATAAGGCCAACATCACCCTAATACCAAAACCAGGCAAATACACCACAAAAAAAGAAAATTACAGACCGATATCCCTGATGAACATAGATGCAAAAATACTCCACAGAATATTAACAAACCGAATTCAAAAATACATCAAAAAGATCATCCATCATGATCAAGTGGGATTCATTCCAGGGATGCAAGGATGGTACAATGTTCAAAAATCCATCAACATCATCCACCACATCAACAGAAAGAAGAACAAAAACACATGATTATCTCCATAGATGCTGAAAAAGCATTCAACAAAATTCAACATCCATTTGTGATAAAAACTCTCAACAAAATGGATATAGAGGGCAAGTATCCATAATGAAAGGCCATATATGACAAACCCACAGCCAACATTATACTTCACAGCGAGAAGCTGAAAGATTTTCCTTTAAGATCAGGAACAAGAAAAGGATGCCCACTCTCACCACTCTTATTCCACGTAGTTCTGGAGGTCCTAGCCACAGCTATCAAACAACACAAAGAAATAAAAGGATCCAGATTGGTAAGGAAGAAGTCAAACTGTCCCTGTTCGCAGATGACATGATATTGTATATAAAAAACCCTAAAGATTCTACTCCAAAATTATTAGACCTAATATCTGAATTCAGCAAAGTTGCAGGATACAAAGTTAATACACAGAAATCTGTTGCATTCCTATACACTAACGATGAACTAGCAGAAAGAGAAATCAGGAAAACAATTCCATTCACAATTGCCTCAAAAAGAATAAAATACCTAGGAATAAACCTAACTAAGGAAGTGAAAGACCTCTATACTCTAAAAACTACAACACAAGACTTCCGGGAAGATGGCGGTGTGAGCAGGGCAGCAGAAATCTCCTCCCAACACTATATTTATCTACGAAAACACAGCAAATACATCTATTCCTAAAAGAGAGACGAGAATACATGGTAAAGCGCACAGCGTGCAGCTACACCCGAGAGGACTCGGCACCTCAAGAGGCGGGTAAGATACGGAGCCGCGACCCGGCGAGACCCGAGCACTCCCCCACCCGAGCGCACCGGCGGGAGGAGAGAATTCAGAGCCGGGAGGGAGTGGAAGTACACCCCGCGAAGTAGCCAGCCCCGGTGATCTGCGCGGGGAGCGCTGACCCACATTGCGCAGTGCAGCGGAGATTGGAGAGACAGAGGGGAAGGACCTGAGCGGGGAACAGGCCAGGGTGCTTGCAGCCGGCTCCCGGAAAGGAAAAAAAAAAGCGCGCGCTTTCTTCAGCGGTCTTAAAGAGACAGGAGCCCAGCGGAGGAGCCAGATCACCCCAGCACACTCAGCCCAGCAGGCTGGGAGTCCTGGGGAGTTTCAGACGCCTTAGCTGGCAACTGAGGAAGCGTAGCCATACTTACACTTCTCACCGAGATCAACAGCCTCCTATTCGTTCCCACCGCTGCCAGAGTGATACAGGGCCCTGCGGAGCGGCACAGCCACGGCTTCGGAATAGTGGGGCAATAGCGCCACCTACAGCATTACCACAGAATCTACATCCAGTGGGTGTTTTTTCTGTTTTTGTTTTTTCTTTTCTTTCTTTTTTTCTTTCTTTCTTTCGTTCTCCTTTTTTTTCTTTTCTTTTTCTCTTTTTAAAGTCTTAAAGAGCCCAGCTGACATATGTGGCAACTACCGGTAACCAATTCTATAGCCATGAAAAGACAGAGGAATATGGTTCAGACGAAAATCAACCAGACAACCCCAGAGAGGGAGTCTGAAGGCATGGAAATGCACAGTCTTCCTGAAAAAGAATTCAGAATAAAAGTCATAACCATGCTGATGGACCTAGAGAAATGTGCAAGAGCTGAGGGAGGAAGTGAGGGAACTGAGGAAAGACAATGCAGAAATCAGACAAGCGATCGACAGGCTTAACAGCAGAATGCATGAGATGCAAGAGACTGTTAATGGAAAAGAAATCAGAGAACAGGAACACAGAACAGCTGCGGCAGAGAGAGATAAAAGGATT
>JAVSCE010006897.1:0-13373 GCA_032199065.1 Smutsia gigantea | reverse complement strand
GCAACATTTCGCCCAGTTCTGGAGGCTGAGAAGTGCAAGATCAAGGTTCTGGCAAACGATCAAGGTGTTGGCAGATTTAGTGACTGGTAAGAGCTCTCTTCCTTGTTCATAGATGGCAGAAGGGGCAAGGGAGTTCTCTGGGGCCTCTTTTATAAGTGCACTAATCCCATTCATGAGATTTCTGCTTGCATGATCTAGCACCTCCCAAAGGCCCCACCTCCAAATACCATCACACTGGAGATTAGGTTTCAACATATGAATTTGGGGGAGCACAACATTTAATCTATAGCAGTGACTGGATCCTAACGATATTGTTGGAACCAGGATCCAGCCACACTCATGTAAGGATTACTACTGGCCTTCTCATCTACAAGAGTCAAGACATTTTTTGTTCTTGTTGCCATTTTTGAGTTGAGTATCTCTTGTTTGCAACTAAAATATACTGTGTTTTTGGTTGGGCTGTTGACATTTTCCCTGTTTTATAGGAAAATAAACTGAAGTATAGAGAGCTTAAACAATTCATTATAGCTTGGTCCACACTTAGTAGGGCAAATAGACAGGAAAATTGGCTTAAAGGCCAGTGCTTTAATTATATTTATTTAATTCAGTTTCTTTTTCTTTTCTATCAAGATCTAAGAAGTTTTTCAGGATAGAATAATTACTGCACTTATCTAGAAAGTTCAGCCTTTCCACTATTTATTGGCAGTTGTTATATAGCATTTTATTATTATAAACACGAATACTGAGTCATTCTCAAGAAATAAATAGTAAATTTAAACACTTTATGAGGCATATGATGCCTCTGCTTCTGCTTTGTTCTCTACTCAAAATCAATTTTTTCTACAGTTGAGTGCCAGGTCTGATCTAAAATCAACAAGAGAAGGTTTGAAACCCTCAAATGTGTGCCTTTTCTTTGAAATCTAGTGGTTTTAGAAAAAAACATGTATGTACTGTATACTTCAAACTAACTAACAGTATTCTTAATGGGAAAAAAATCCCATTTTTTCCTGGAACTGTGAATGGAAAACTCAACTGCATGCCATTCCAATTCAAGGATCTGTAATCTTAGACCATTGAAGAGTTCCTCTTTCCAAGGAATGTTTCTCTGTGTGGTTTCTAAACCTGACTTTTTGCAAAATTTTAGCATACCCTGGGAAACTTAAGAGAAATAACAATGTAGGAATATCATAAGTCTTAAGTTTTTATGTCTGACGCATAGTTCTTTCACACATTTTTTTACCTATCACATTTAGTCACACTCTTTATTTCATCTGATTTCACTGCACCTTCTGAACAAAGAAGACAGCCATAAGGCAGTGATAAGGATTTCCTTGTTCAGAAGAAACTGAAGACAAAGTTCACTTGGACTCAATCATGGGTACTACAAAAACCTGTGGATGGCCAACTTGTCAGGAATCTGATTTTCTACTTCAGGCTTTTAAAAGTCAATAGTGATAATGTTAATAACTTTGTGGCATTCTATATGATAGTCATCTTAATAAGGTTATCTTGTAATTGCCTGCCTTTTCCTGGTGCCCTCTGAACAGGTCAGGTGAATAAATAGCTCTGAGTCACAAACAAGGTAGAGAGGGAAATTGTTTTCCCCTTTATGCAGTATGGAGAATGATCTTGGAGCGCAAAGAAAGGATGTCCCAATACAGGTGCCCAAATTTTTGGTTCAGAGGTGAGCACTAGACTTCGTGTTAAGCAACCTAATCACTTAACCTCTGTGAGACTCAATTTCTTTAGTTGTAAAATAGAAATACTAGTGCATTCCTCGGGATGTGTGGAGATTGAAAGTTTAAGTGTTCTTTTAAGTTTTACTGTTCAGTCAAAAAAACCCTATAAATCTCTATGTGTATATAAGATATTGAAGATAATCGAGCATTATTTTTTTTAACTCCTCCCCTGACTTACAAATTATGTCAAATATACTCAAAATCTAAGAACTAACACGACTAAGGCCACATAGACAAAAATAACCTATGACAAATTAGAGTCAAATTACTAACAAGAGTTACTTGTACAATTAAATCGTATTACTTGTGATATATAAAAAAACATATATATACATACACACACACACAGGGTTTCAATATAAGTTTAACCAAATGGAGAAATCAGTTTTGAGAAAAATTCCTCACCAGTAGATGGAGATGTTAGAAGTGATTTCTATGGCAGTATTCTGATGATTCATCTCTCAACTACTATAGTTTCTTAATTAATTTGAGATATTTTAATTAGATTCTTCCTCATTTTCACCTCAGCCCAGCATGCCTAGGTGGACTCAGTCACTCCCCCCATCCCTGGCAGCCGTCAGATCAATTGCCCCCAGGAAAGGCGCTTCATCAGCTAACCACAAGGAGAGTCAAGTGGTAGTAGGACACAAATAAAGTCTGTCTTTGTTACCCACCATCTCACCTCAACTTCTTGGTTCTATTACCCTCTTTTTCCTAGCCCTCTCCTCCTCCTCACCCAGACGCTCCTCCACCCCACTCTGTAGGAGTCTGGTGTCCTCATGCCAGCAGCTCAGCTGACCAGTCCTCACTGAAGGCCTTCCACTCCCAAAACAATCACTACTTTTTTTTTCCAGCTCCATTTTCCATTAGACGCACATTGTCTCAAACCTGCTGATCTCAGAGAGATGGAAACAGAAAAAACAACTAATCAAGCCTAAAGTGTGAATAACTGCTTTTTCCTTTCTGGGATTTTGCATCTTAAGCACGTTAACCCATATTCATCTACAATGAGCAAAATCTCATGGAATTTAAAAGAGATCGAGGTTACAGGGGGTGGATATCGATGGACAACAGACTTCTCTTGATTCCATGAACTTTCAACTCAGGTGCAAAGCTTCCTCTCCTGTTGGTTAGGGCAGGTCTCTAGAGATTCCACATTTATTTCCTGAGAAGAGCTACTGCTCAGGGGTTAGCCGTCACTTCTGGCTGCCATGGTGAGATTGCACCAAGAATGCAGCTTTGTTCATGGAACATGAAAGCAGCTTGCAGAGTCCTGCTGATTGGCATAAACCCATGAGGAAATAAGGTTTTTCATTCATGTGCGCGCGCGCGCGCACACACACACACACACACACACACACACACACACACACACACAAAGTAGCACTTCTTCCTCATTCATAGGCAAACATAATTTCAGTTGCTTTGGGAACTTTTTACTTTTGTTCTTAGAACATAGAAAAAGTACAGGTGTACTTGGGGCCTGATTAAATCCTGAACTGCCCACTAACATGCGCAGAAGCTATAAACTTCAAGTTCCTTGGCCTTTGATTAACTTACTCTCCAGAGGCCTCAGTGATTCTTGGGAACAGTGAATATTTTGTGCAAATTTTATTATTTTTACTGAATACGTGAAGTTGCAGTGATTCTATTTAAGGCAGTATTCACAAATTGTTGCAACATATTTTTTTGTTGTTAATTGCTTTATATAAACTTACATATAACTTATTGGTAGAAATAAATTGCAGTCTATGGTTTAATTGATATACTTGTTTGTATCCCTTAAGCTCTAGGAACCAGGAAGATCAAAGTGTCCTAGGAACATAGAATCACATATTCGCTCAGTCTGAGCACAAAGAACTGTGAAAGGAGTGAGAAATGTACACTGCCTTCTCCAGAGCTAAAAGTACAGAGGGGAATACTAAACTGCTTATGTGAAAAAATTCACGAGGCAAGTCTTGAAAGAATAGTCTCAACTTCTTTAGATATATATAACACAGCTTTTCCCTCCACCATACTACTAAAACAACTCACAGACTGATTCATCAGTTAACTTCTAGTGGGCACATTTTAAGGCCTAATTTTAGTCCTTATATTATGTAGTTGACACATTGCCTTATCGACCCTTCAATGTTAGGGTTCCCAGATTCGCATTATCTTCTATTCTTACTCTTCTTCAAAGTTCTCAAAGTGGGGGCCTGCAAATTAAATTTAGTCCACAGATGTATGTAATTTGCGTTCAACAGTTTATCCAGCAAATTTAAGAAATAGGAAGTATTTAAAACCTGAACGTTTCACTTATTCATTTGGATTTCCCAGGATCTTTTGAGAAATGCAACAACCTGACAATCCTAGGCCAACATGTGCAGATAGCAATAATTAATTGGAACTAAATGGAGGTTGCTCTAAAAGACTGGATGTTTGCTCTGTAGTTACCATAGTTCTCACCATTCCTTATTGCCTTAAATCTCTGGCCCATCCCCTTACTTCATTTACAGGAGTGAGCATTTGCAACTACTCTTCCTAGACCCACCCTGCGACATCTCAAATTTACTTGTGGTTTGAACTTTTAAAGTTCTAATGCAGAACTCACTCTTAAACACTGTACAGTATCTCAGTTCCCCCTAGATATGATGTACATTCCTCACTCTCAACATGTCCAAAAACAAAACACATTTTTTTTTCTCAGTAGTCACCGCATTTGCTTCTCTTCTAGTCCCTGTACACAGCTAATAGTGTCGCCATCTGTGATGGTCAGTTTTATGTGTCAACTTGCCTAGATAGTAGTACTCAGTTACTCAAATAAATGCTAATTTAGGTTTTGCTGAGAAGATATTTTGCAGATATGGTTAACATCTCTAATCAGTCAACTTAAAGTAAAGGAGATTATCTTTGATAATCTGAGTGGGCTTCATCCAATCAGCCACAAAGACTTAAGAGCAAAACTAAGGCTTCTTGGAAGAAGAACTTGGGCCCCAAAATAGCAGCAGAGGCTCCTGTGCAAGAGTTTCCAGCCTGTTGGGCGGCCCTGCCTTTTTCAGACTCACTAGCCTCCACGAACCTACTG
This sequence comes from Smutsia gigantea, assembly GCA_032199065.1. Classification (NCBI taxonomy): domain Eukaryota; kingdom Metazoa; phylum Chordata; class Mammalia; order Pholidota; family Manidae; genus Smutsia; species Smutsia gigantea. The sequence goes on along the minus strand of JAVSCE010006897.1, from coordinate 8,567 downwards.
GTTCTGTCTCTCTGGAGAACCCTGACTGATGGTGCTAGGTATTTTTGCCATAAACATCTTAGCCATACACATCTTTGCTGCAAGCATTTTCCCTGCAAACATTTTTGCTGCATAACTAACTGGCTGTAAGGTACTTTTGCTGTACAAGATAAAAATCTCAAAAAATGGGGTAGTGGCTCAGAAGAACCACTGAAAGTGTGACTTGATTATGTATTATTGTTGAAGATGTCCTGCTTATGTAGTAAGACAAACAACTACACTCAAATGTCTATTCCCCAAAGTAACAAGAACCAAACTTAAGAAATACATAAATCCTGCATGAAGAAAACTGTATAATTTCATTGAAGTTTATAGGAGTCCTAAAACAATCTCTTTTTAGTGATAGTATTATTCTCATATGTAGAAAACCAAGAGAGTTTAAAGTTCAATAAGATGGCTAAAAAATAAGGGCAATACATAGAATTAATTATATGCATCAGCAATGCCGATTAGAAATGTAATGGGGGAAAAGGCAGAAATTCAAGTCAGGAAGTAACTGATGGATTAATCAATAAATAATTTTGAGAAAGTTTGATAGCCAAAATGGGTGAAAAAAAATTCTTTCTTCATTCAGCACATTCACGATCCAGATGGTTTAAATATGCAAATAAAGAACATAAAGAATAAAATGGACACAATGAAACAAACTATAGAAGATTATTTCTTGGTATGGAAAAGTCCCATTGTGATGCTCAGCAAAAAATTCAAAAAGTAAAGAAGAAAATATTGAGAGTTGGTCACATTAAACTAGAAACTTACAGACCACAGACAACTTGGCCAGAAAATGACAGACTAAGAGAAAATACTTGTGATACATTTGAAGGGTTAAATATCTTTGTTATAAAGAATGCTCACACATTAATAAGAACAAGTAAAACACTAATTAGGAAATGGACAAGGAAATGAAAAGGCAATTCACAGAGTAGACATAATGAATAACAGACATGGGAAGAGTCGACCAACATCACTAAATAAGACATAGAAATTAAAACAAAATTAAACAACCTAATACCTATTAGTTCACAAAGATAAATAGATGTATAATCCATGAAGAAAGCAATGAACACCTCATAGAAAAATGTGCAAAGAAAATATAATTTTTGTATACCAGATTAACAGAGATTTGAAAAATATTACAAATATGAGGAGGCAGAATAATTAAAGCAATTAATGTGTATTGGTTCTCCCTACAAGTATGCTCTGCCCCACTCCCGCCTATTTTCTTATCTCATGATTTTTCCATATACAGCAGGCAAAATCTGCCTGGCTTTTCCTGTTATTTGTATTTAACTGAACCTACTATCAATGTTACGTGTGGCTTCATAGAGAGGTGGGGAGAAGGTAGAAAGAGAGATAGACAGAGATAGATGAAGAGATAGAGAGTGAGTTATAGGGAAAAGGAGGAAGGCAGCGAGATTGAAAAGGTCATGAGGGCAGCAGGACTTGAGTCCCATTGGGGTAGCACCCGAGGAGTTTCAGCACCAGCTCTAGGGCCACAGCTTTTTAGATTCCGAAGTATGACATAGAAACAGCAGAATCATCACACACTAAAAGATCATGAGGCCCTGAAAAGTATGTCTGCAGGAGCCCTGTGAACAGAAGGCTAGGGGGAGCTGTCTGCTGCACTGGAATAGTTTTAAGAAGCCCCCAGTGACTTTGCAAGACCCTGTGGCTTGGCATGGAGGACAGGTTTGGGGGAGATCTCCAGCTCAAAATGCAATTTAATCCCCTCTTCCACATCAACAGCAGGCCACTGCATCTAGTCTAAGTTTATTTTAAGTAAATAAGGAAATAGGATATGTCTTGCACACCCAGGTTCAAAGTGGCTTAGTTGCAACATTGTTAACCAGCATGGGGAGAAATAGGCACAACCAGAAAATAAGCATAACTACGCAGGAGGACCATTTGGCAGTGTGTGTCACAGTGTAAAATGAGCATACTTTTTCACTAGCAATCTTAATCCTAGGGCTTTACACTAAAGAACTTACTTTATTGAGCAAAGTAAATAAATACACTGCAAAATTGCTTATAGTGGCAAAAGATTTTAGAAAATTCTCCATGCCTCTCAGTAGGGAACTGCTTAAATAAATTATGAAATAGATCATGGTACATACATACAACGGAATATTTTGAAGCACTAAAAGTGATTATGTGCTCAAAATCATTAGTCATTAGGGAAATACAAATCAAAACCACAGTGAGATGCCACTTCATACTTCCGAGGCTGACTATAGGAACAAAAGAAAAAAGAAAAGGAAAGAGCAAGTGTTGATGAGAATGTGGAGAAATTAGAATCCTCATACATTGCTAGTGGGAAGGTAAAACGGTGCAGTCATTACGGAAACCAGTTCCTCAAAAATGTAAACATAGAATAACCATATGACTCAGCAATTCCACCCTTAGTTATATATCCAAACAAACTGAAAACATATGTTTAGACAAAAACTTGTACATGTATGTTTACAGCAGCATTATGCATAATAACCAAACAGTGGAAACAGTCTGATGACTGGGAAAGCAAATGTGGTGTATCCATACAATGAAACATTATTCAGCCATAAAAAGGAACAAAATACTATGATGGTTAATTTTATGCTGCACCGTAAGGGGGCTAAGAGATGCCCAGAGCTGGTAAAACATCATTTCCGGATGCGTGGGTGGGAGTGTTTCTGAAAGAGATTAGCACTTAAATCAGTAAAGAAGATCCATCTGTCAGGGTGAATTAAGCATCATCCCATCCAATCCAATCCCTTGAGAGCTCAAATAAAACTAAAAAGCAGAGGAAGGGTGAATTTGTGCCTCTGTTTTTCAACTGGGACATCAATCTTTTCCTGTCCTCCTAAATCAGAGCTCTTGGTTCTTGGGCCTTCCGACTATGGGAGACACACCCAAATTCTCAAGCGTTTGGTTCCACACTGAGACTTACACTATTGGATCTCCCGATTCTCAGGCCTTCAGACTCAGAATGAATTATACCACCAGCTTTCCTGGTTCTCTGGCTTGCAGATAGAAAATTGTGGGACTTCTTGGCTTCCATTACTACATGAGGCAATTCCTATAGTAAATGATCTCTTGTCCATATCTATATATTTCTTCTTGGTTCTGTTTCCCTGGAGAACCATAATACAACTACTGATACTGATATCTTTCTCCAAGTAAGTGACAGATTCCTGGTGGGGGTACCTTTCAGCACACTACAGATGTGCAATAAAATATTTCAGTGGAAGTTCTTAAAGGGTGTGATTTCAAAATAGATTATTACTTTTTCATATGCCTAACTGTATCTTTAAAATAAAGAACATGCATTATTTTTCCGAAACCAATAGGAAAAAAATTAACAGCTAGAGTTTGCTGGGGTGTAGGAAATTGAGATTTTTATGTACCATTAGTATCACTGAAAAATAGTAGAGCCTTTTAGAGGGTATTTGAAATTTTAACTTCTAGGAATTTATTCTGTGGGAGTATTTGTAGCCTTGCACAGAGATATATGTACAACGATGCCCATTTTAGCATTACTTGTGATGGTAGAAATGTAAAAGAAAAAAAAATTACTTTTTGTGGTCTGCTTCCCCTAGGCAAAGTTTCCTTGGAGGCCTAGGGCAAGAGTAAGCAAGTATTTCCATATTATATCACCATTAAGAACAGGGGAGAGGACTCATTGTCTGTATATTGAGGATAGAAAGTCACAATATATTATTAAATAAAAACAGTAAGTATATATGTAGTGTGATCTCATTTAAAATTACTATTTTTATATACTCAGAAAAAAAATCCTAAAGGATATGTTATCATGTTAGCAACAATTATCTTTTAGGGATGGGATTACAAAATTTTCACTTCCCGTTTTACACATTTCTACATTGTAGGAACATTTTACAGTGAGCATCTATTATTTCTATTACAAGAGGGAAAATAATGAAGTTTCTTTTCTTAAGAAAAAAAAAATCCCGCAGACAGTGGCATTATTCCAGGGCTGGGTGTTGGACCAAGACTTAGACTCTGATGCGCAGCTGTGGACAGGACCTTACTCAGCTGGAGCTTGTCAATAGCTTGATTGACATTTTTTGCCAGCCTGGGCTTTCATGCATTTAGCATGGCTCAGCTGGGAACCCCCTTGAAATTTCCATGAAGGGGGCCCTCATGCTGTGTGAGTGACACTGACCATTTCTTAGTTTTCTGTATCGCCAGAAAGCCAAGAATGTTACCAGCTATGGAATCAAGCTCTACTCAGCTCACAGCTTCCTAGCTGTGTAACCTTAGGAGGGTAATTTAATATCTGTACAGTGCCTACCTCAAGGCTCAGTTTTGAAGATGAAGTTAAAAAGCATGTAAAAGCCCTTCACAGGTGGTACAACACAGTAGGTATATAATAAATGTCAATGCTCACCCCCACTTCTTTTCCTATTTCTTTTTTCCTGTCCACATTCCCTGGCAGATGGGTAATTTAGAGTACTGGTCCTCAATTGGAAAATCTACCATCCCCTTTGTGGCATTTTATAGGGGAGCGGAACATTTTTTCGCTGTCATCACCATGAAGAAGCTGCTGGCTTTGACTAGATCTGCAGGCAGGGTCCAGGAATATCTGATATCCTACAATACATGAGACAGTCCAGGGAGTAAAAAATTATCTTGTATCCCACATAACTTGTCAATGTCCCACAGGTTACTCCTATAAGTTCAAAACCTGTTTACAATCTCTTAGGTCAGAAACTAGTTCCATTATACAGTGACACTGCATTTACCAGGGGGGGAGATTGTATTTTGTTTTCTTTGGCTTTACCACTTTACGCTTACAGATGCTATTTGTGTCTCCAAATAAAACACACCTCTAACCATCTGCTTTGTCGTTGTTACAAGTTGGTTCTGTGCATAGGTATAACTATCTGACTACACTATTATGTCTTCCAGAATGCTCATTGCTAAATATTTGCATAATGAAATCCATAGTGATCTAAGTTATTTTCCTCTTCTTTCTCGTTTATATTAGTTTGTACATTATATTGATTTTTTGAAACTATGTGTACATAGATTATATTGTTCATGATTTTTATTTTGGAATCATAAAGGTAGCATTACGAAATAGTTATCACAAAAAAGAGGACATGACAGAGTCTCCAAGATCATAAAGTCTTTCAACTGCAGCAAAATACTAGAGAAGATTTCTCCTGTGAAGCAGGGTGGGTTCGACAATTGCATGCTTTCAATTGTAGAATAGTAATGTTGACAAAAATTCAGGTATCTCACTGTTCCCATTTCCGCAGGGATTATAAGCTTTCAAGGTAGCAGCCAAGAGGGGGCCTCTGGAGGTAGAACCAGGGAGGCAGCAGAGCTCAGAACAATTTTTATGAGAAGGGGTCCTGTCCAGTTAGAGAAACTGAATAATCTTGCTGTCCATTCTTGCCAAACCAGAAAGCAAGAGTTATATCATGAACCTATAGATGAAGTGAAAGACAACATGACAGAGATGGAAGTACACTGAAGAGGGGCAGGATGGGGCCAATTGTTGTCTAGCGGTAGATGAAGAGGTAAGTTGGACATATAATAGGTAAAGAGGGTGGAACTTTGTTTTGGCTGCAACATTTCTTTAATATGTGGGCTGGGCTCCATCTGGGCTCCTGCATTTGCATACTTCTATTGTACATTGAATACTTACGGCATGCTTTAGAAAGGTGCCCTCCGGCATTGAAAGATAAGGAATAAGACATCTGATTTCCTCAAGTTTCTATGTTAATAGGCAGAAGATGGATGAAAAGCATCAGAAATTGCCAATAAGTAAATAATTGTTTATATTTTTGAATACTCTGTGTTATTTTTATTTTCGTTTGAATCTGCTCATGATGGAGAGGGTCTTCCTTCACAGACTCATGAGAACATCAAAGCAGGATGAACTATAGTAACTGTGGTGTAGTTTCCACACTTTTCCTAAATCTGAGAAAGCAAATGATTTCCAAGACTTCATAATGGGCTTTAGAATACAGAAATTTTGCAAAAATAAAACAATAATCATAGTAATAATATCAACAACAAGGAAAACAGGCAGAGCGAATAATGAAAAACATTAGTTTTAGTCTAGTTTACTTTAACTCATAAAACAAATCTCAAAGCAAGATTTGCTTAGGATAATGAAAAAAAATGGATGTTCTGTGCCCAAAGAATAATGCAGCAATTCTGTCAGAGTGAGGAATTATATCTAGAGGAGAGTAATATTAAACATAATATTAAAGGAAGAAGTCAGAAAGGCATTAGGAAGACAGTTTACACAGATGAGAAGTGAGAGTTTATCAAGGACAGAAATGATAAAACAGGATATAAGTTAAGTGGCCTTCTGACATATTTTGTCTATGACACATCTTGAGGTTGAAGGTCAGGAGCATCTAACCTGTCAATCACCAGACCTCTTATCTTATAAGACAGTTGAATAGATGATAGATAGATATTCACACACAGTCATTTTGATATTATATATACAGACAGAGATAGAAAGTGTATATATCCATTCATTTGTATAAAATTAAATCTTTCTGACCGGGGATATGCTGGAATACAACTGGTGTACAAGACAGGTACAGCTCTGCACTCTCATGGTTAATCTAGTGAGAGATTCATTCTGGTAAACGGACAATAACAATGTAGACCCATGCTACAGAGATGTGGCAGCTGTAAGAAAACCATTGAAGGACGCCTACCCTAGTCCTTTATAGCGAGAGGGAGCTTCCCAGAAGAAATTAGGTCTAAGCTAAGATAAAAAGAATGAGTTGGAATTTTCTGGGGAAAGAGAGAAGTAGAAGGAAAGAAAGATTATGTCCTACAGTTGCAATAGGATTTAGGCCCAGAGACAGTAAAGATTCTTCAAAGAAGTAACAAGAAGTTCAGCATGAAGAGTTAACTGGGGTGGAGTACAGAAATAGGATGCTGCAAAGATAAATTGGAACCAAATCATAATAAGAATTTATTTATTTTTTTATTTTGCTATTATTAATGTACAATTACATGAGCAATATTATGGTTATTAGTCTCCCCCTATTATCAAGTCCCCACTACATACCCCATTACAGTCACCGTCAATCAGCGTAGTAAGATGCTATAGAATCACTACTGGTCTTCTCTGTGTTATACGGCCTTCTCTGTATACCCCCACCCCCTACATTATGTGTGCTAATCGTAATACCCTCTTTTCCCCCTTATCCCTCCCTTCCCACCCATCTTCCCCAGTTCCTTTCCCTTTGGTAATTGTTAGTCCATTTTTGGGTTCTGTGAGTCTGCTGCTGTTTTGTTCCTTCAGTCTTTTCTTTGTTGTTTTACTCCACAGATGAATGAAATCATTTGATACTTGTCTTTCTCTGCCTAGCTTATTTCACTGAGCATAATACCCTCTAGCTCCATCCATGTTGTTGCAAATGGTAAGATTTGTTTTCTTCTTATGGCTGAATAATATTCCATTCTGTACATGTACCACCTCTTCTTTATCCATTCATCTACTGATGGACACTTAGGTTGCTTCCATTTCTTGGCTATTGTAAATAGTGCTGTGATAAACATAGGGGTGCATATGTCTTTTCAAATTGGACTGCTGCATTCTTAGGGTAAATTCCTAGAAGTGGGATTCCTGGGTCCAATGGTATTTCTATTTTGAGTTTTTTGAGGAACCTCCATACTGCTTTCCACAATGGTTGAACTAATTTGCATTCCCACCAGCAGTGTAGGAGGGTTCCCTTTTCTCCACATCTCGCCAACATTTGTTGTTGTTTGTGTTTTGGATGTTGGCCATCCTCACTGGTGTGAGGTGATATCTCATTGTGGTTTTAATCTGCATTTCTCTGATGATTAGCGATGTGGAGCATCTTTTCATGTGCCTGTTGGCCATCTGAATTTCTTCTTTGGTGAAGTGTCTATTCATGTCCTCTGCCCATTTCTTAATTGGATTATTTGCTTTCTGTTTGTTAAGGTGCATGAGTTCCTTATATATTTTGGATGTCAACCCTTTATCAGATACGTTTTTTATGAATATATTCTCCCATACTGTAGGATGTCTTTTTGTTCTAGTGATTGTGTCCTTTGCTGTACAGAAGCTTTTCAGCTTGATATAGTCCCACTTGTTCATTTTTGCTTTTGTTTCCCTTGCCCAGGGAGATATGTTCATGAAGAAGTTGCTCATGTTTATGTCCAGGAGATTTTTGCCTCTGTTTTTTTCTAAGAGTTTTATGGTTTTAGGACTTACATTCAGGTCTTTGATCCACATTGAGTTTACCTTTGTGTATGGGGTTAGACAGTAGTCCAGTTTCATTCTCTTACATGTAGCTGTGCAGTTTTTCCAACACCAGCTGCTGAAGAGGCTGTCATCTCCCCATTGTATATCCAAGGCTCCTTTATCAAATATTAATTGACTGTATATGTTTGGGTTAATGTTTTTATTTTCTATTCTGTTCCACTGGTCTGTGGGTCTGTTTTTGTACCAATACCAAATTGTCTTGATTGCTGTGGCTTTGTAGTAGAGCTTGAAGTCAGGGAGCGTAATTCCCCCCGTTTTA
>JAVSCE010006896.1:0-10080 GCA_032199065.1 Smutsia gigantea | reverse complement strand
CCTGGCTTATTTCACTAAGCATAATACCCTATAGCTCCATCCATGTTGTTGCAAATGGTAGGATTTGTTTTCTTCTTATGGCTGAATAATATTCCATTGTATATATGTACCACATCTTCTTTATCCATTCATCTACTGATGGACACTTAGGTTGCTTCCATTTCTTGGCTATTGTAAATAGTGCTGTGATAAACATAGGGTTGCATTTGTCTTTTTCAACCTGGGCTGCTTCATTCTTAGGGTAAATTCCTAGGAGTGCGATTCCTGGGTCAAATATTATTTCTATTTTTCGTTTTTTGAGGAACCGCCATACTGCTTTCCACAATGGTTGAACTAGTTTACATTCCTACAAGCAGAGTAGGAGGGTTCCCCTTTCTCTACATCCTCACCAACATTTGTTGTTGTTTGTCTTTCAGATGTTGGCAATCCTAAATGGTGTGAGGTGATATCTCATTGTGATTTTAATTTGCATATCTCTGATGATTAGCGATGTGGAGCATCTTTTCATGTGCCTGTTGGCCATCTGAATTTCTTCTTTGGAGAAGTGTCTGTTCAGCTCCTCTGCCCATTTTTTAATTGGCTTATTTCCTTTTTCTTTGTTGAGGTGCATGAGCTCTTTATATATTTTGGATGTCAACCCTTTATCAGATATGTCATTTATGAATATACTCTCCCATACTGTAGGATGTCTTTTTGTTCTACTGATGGTGTCCTTTGCTGTACAGAAACTTTTTAGTTTGATATAGTCCCACATGTTCATTTTTGCTTTTGTTCCCTTGCCAGGGAAATACGTTCATAAAGAAGTTGCTCATGTTTATGTCCAAAAGATTTTTGCCTATATTTTCTTCTAAGAGTTTTATGGTTTCATGACTTACATTCAGGTCCTTGATCCATTTTGAGTTTACTTTTGTGTATGGGGTTAGACAGTAATCCAGTTTCATTCTCTCACATGTAGCTGTCCAGTTTTGCCAACACCAGCTGTTGAAGAGGCTGTCATTTCCCCACTGTATATCCATGGCTCCTTTATCGTATATTAATTGACCATATATGGTTGGGTTTATATCTGGGCTCTCTATTCTGTTCCACTGTTCTATGGGTCTGTTCTTGTGCCAGTACCAAATTGTCTTGATTACTGTGGCTCTGTAGTAGAGCTTGAAGACAGGGAGCATAATTCCCCCTGCTTTATTCTTCCTTCCCAGGATAGCTTTGGCTATTCGGGGTCTTTTGTCATTCCATATGAATTTTAGAACCATTTGCTCTAGTTCATTGAAGAATGCTGTTGGTATTTTGATAGGGATTGCATTGAATCTGTAGATTGCTTTAGGCAGGATGGCAACTTGACAATATTAATTCTTCCTAGCCAAGAGCATGGAATGAATTTCCACTTATTAGTGTCCTCTTTAATTTCTCTTAAGAGTGTCTTGTTATTTTCAGGGTAGTCTTTCACTTCCTTGGTTAGGTGTATTCCTAGGTATTTTATTCTTTTTGATGTGATTGTGAATGGAATTGTTTTCCTGATTTCTCTTTCTGCTAGTTCACCGTGTTAGGAATGCAACAGATTTTTGTGTATTAAATTTGTATCCTGCAACTTTGCTGATTTCAGATATTAGATCTAGTAGTTTTGGAGTGGATTCTTTAGGGATTTTTATTATGTACAATATCATGTCATCTTCAAACAGGGACAGTTTGACTTCTTCCTTATCAATCTGGATGGCTTTTATTTCTAGTGTTGTCCAACTGCCATGGCTAGGACATCCAGAACTATGTTGAAAGAAGTGGGGAGAGTGGGCATCCTTGGTTGTTCCTCATCTTAAAGGAAAAGCATTCAGCTTCTTGCTGTTAAGTGTTATGTTGGCTGTGGGTTTGTCATATACGGCATTTATTATGTTGAGGTACTTTCCCACTATACCCATTTTCCTGAGAGTTTTCATCATGAATGGATGTTGAATTTTATTGAAGGCTTTTTCAGCACCTATGGAGATGAGATGATCATGGGGTTTTTGTCCTACTTTTTGTTGATGTAGTGGTCGAATGTTGTACCATCCTTGCATCCCTGGCTCTCTTGATCATGATGGATGATCTTTTTTATGTATTTTTGAATTTGGCTTGCTAATATTTTGTTGAGTATTTTTGCATCTATGTTCATCAGGGACATTGGTCTGTAATTTTCTTTTTTTGTGGTTTCTTTGCCTGGTTTTGGAAACAGAGTGACGTTGGTCTCGTAGAATGAGTTTGGGAGTATTCTTTCCTCTTCTACTTTTTAGAAAACCTTAAGGAGGATGGGTACTAAGTCTTCACTAAATGTTTGATAAAATTCAGCAGTGAAACCATCTGGTACAGGAGTTTGGTTCTTAGGAAGTTTTCTGATTACCAATTCAATTTCTTTGCTGGTATTTGGTGTATTCAGATTTTCTGTTTCTTCCTGGGTCAGCCTTGGAAGGTTATACTTTTCTAGAAAGTTGTCCATTTCTAGGTTATCCAGTTTGTTACCATATAATTTTTCATAGTATTCTCTAATTATTCTTTGTATTTCTATGGTGTCCGTTGTGATTTTTCTTTTCTCATTTCTGATTCTGCTTATGTCTGTAGACTCTCTCTTTTTCTTGATAAGTCTGGCTAAGGGTTTATCTATTTTGTTTATTTTCACGAAGAACCACCCCTGCTTTCATTGATTCTTTCTATTGTTTTATTCTTCTCAGTTTTATTTATTTCTGCTTAATCTTTATTATGTCCCTCCTTCTACTGACTTTGGGCCTCATCTGTTCTTCTTTTTCTTGTTTCATTAATTTTGAGTTTAGACTGTTCATTTGGGATTGTTATTTTTTCCTGAGGTAGGCCTGTATTGCAATATATTTCCCTCCTACCACGGCCTTTGCTGCATCCCACAGATTTTGCAGTATTGAATTATTGTTGTCATTTGTCTCCATATATTGCTTGGTCTCTGTTTTTATTTGGTCATTGATCCATTGATTACTTAGGAGCAACTTATTAAGCCTCCATGTGTTTGTGGACTTTTTCATTTTCTTTGTGTAATTTATTTCTAGTTTCATACCTTTGTGATCTGAGAAGCTGCTTGGTACAATTTCAATCTTTTTGAATTTACTGAGGTTCTTTTTGTGGCCTAGTATATGATATCTTCTTGAAAATGTTCCACGTACAATTGAGAAGAATGTGTATCCTGTTGCTTTTGGATGGAGTGTTCTGTAGATGTCCTTTAGGTCCATCTATTCTAATATGTTGTTTAGTGCCTCTGTCTCATTATTTATTTTCTGTCTGGTTGATCTGTCCTTTGGAGTGACTGGTGTGTTGAAGTCTCCTAAAATGAATGCATTGTATTCTATTTCCTCCTTTAATTCTGTTAGAATTTGTTTCACATATGTAAGTGATCCTATGTTGGGTGCATAGATATTTATAATAGTTATAGCCTCTTGTTGGACTGACTCTTTTATCATTATGTAATGTCCTTTTTTGTCTCTTGTGACTTTCTTTGTTTTGAAGTCTATTTTGTCTGATACAAGAACTGCAACTCCTGCTTTTTTCTCACTATTAGTTGCATGAAATATCTTTTTCCATCCCTTTACTTTCAGTCTGTGTATGTCTCTGGGTTTGAAGTGAGTCTCTTGTAGGCAGCATATAGATGGGTCTTGTTTTTTTATCCATTCAGAAACTCTATGTCTTTTGATTGGTGCATTGAGACCATTTACATTTAGGGTGAATATCAATAGGTATGTACTTATTGCCATTGCAGGCTTTAGATTTGTGGTTACCAAAGGTTCAAAGGTAATTCCCTAACTATCTAACAGTCTAATTTAACTCACTTCATATGCTATTACAAACACAACCTAAAGGTTCTTTTTTTTATTTCCTCCTTTTTCTTCCTCCTCCATTCTTTTTATGTTATGAATCATATTTTGTACTCTTTGTCTAGCCCTTGGGTGACATCAATTTAGCCTTAGGAATACTTCTCTATCTATAGCAGTCCCTCCAAAATACACTGTAGAGGTGGTTTGTGGGAGGTAAATTCTCTCAGCTTTTGTTTATCTGAAAATTGTTTAATCCTTCAAATTTAAATGATAACCTTCCCAGATAGAGTATTCTTGGTTCAAGGCCCTTCTGCTTCATTGCATTAAATATATTGTGCCACTCCCTTCTAGAGTGTAAGGTTTCTGTTGAGAAGTATGATGATAGCCTGATGGGTTTTCCTTTGTGTGATCTTTTTTGTGTCTCTAGCTGCTTTTAAAAGTCTGTCTTTACCCTTGATCTTTGCCATTTTAATTATTATATGTCTTGATGTTGTCTTCCTTGGGTCCCTTGCATTGGGAGATCTGTGCACCTCTATGGCCTGAGAGACTGTCTCCTTCCCCAGATTGAGAAAGTTTTCAGGAATTACCTCCTCAATAACACTTTCTATCCCTTTTTTTATTCTTTTCCTCTTCTGGGACCCCTATAATGGGAATATTGTTCCATTTGGATTGGTCACACAGTTGTCTCAATATACTTTCATTTTTAGAGATTCTTTTTCTCTCTGTGCCTCAGCTTCTTTGTATTCCTCTTCTCTAATTTCTATTCCATTTACCATGTCTTCTACTACATCTAATCTGCTTTTAAATCCCTCCATTGTATGTTTTATTTCAGGTATGGAATTTCTTAATGATTGAATCTCCAACTTAAATTTGTTCCTGAGTTCTTGAATATTTTTCTGTACCTCCATAAGCATGTTTATAATTTTTATTTTGAACTCTCTTTCAGGAAGATGGGTGAGTTCAGTTTTATTTGGCCCTTTTTCTGGGGTTTCTGAGATTTTGGTCTGAACCATGTTCTTTTGACATTTCATATTTCTGTGTGGTGCCCACTAGTGCACAGAAACTCCAGTATCTGTAGCTGCTAAGCCCCTTGAATGAGGTTGGGGGTCGTAGGGGAACAGAGCTGGTGCCTGGGGGCGGAAAGATCTGTTTCCTGATTCCCATCTGCAGGGCCTGTATCCAGTGTCAGTCATTGGGGCAAGCACACATGTGTAAGCCTCGCTGTTTTGTGTCTCTAGCTGTTGTAGGCTGGATCTCCCTCTGGCTGGCCTGACACCAGCGCAGTGACTGCCAGTTTGTGAGCAGGTGCCTGCAGGCCAGTAGGAAGCCTCGGCAGGCTGTGTGTCACAGTGGGGGGCCTCAGCGCTCAGTAGGCAGCCAGGGGGATGGAGCACCTGAAGCTTCTAAAAGTGTCCAATCAGCTGGGCAGAGCACACCCAGGCAACCTTGTCCAGCTCCTCCCTTCTCCCATGCAGCAAGCTCCGTGCAAACCCCACCCCTTCAGCAGCCCTCTCCCTGCTAGGAAACCTATCAGACTGCCCACCCTTCCTCTGAAATAGAGCGGCCAGGTGTGGATCTCATCCTCCACCAATGGCCGGAATGTCAGTCTCTGAGGCCCCCCGCCCGTCTGAGCTGTCCAACGTCCAGAGCACCACACAATATAGGCTTCTGCTCACAAAGCAGATGTCCAGGGCTAGGTGTTCAGCAGTCCCAGGCTTCCACCCCCTCCCCGCTCTGTTTCTCTTCCTCCTGCTGGTGAGCTGGGGTGGGGGAAGGGCTTGGGTCCCGCTGGATTAAGGCTTTCGCAAGTTACCCTGTTTCGTGAGGTCTGTATGCAGTCTGGCTCAGCCTTCTTTCTTCTTGCTGTTTTAGTGTTAGTTGTAGTAATTACCTATATTTTTGTACTGTTTGTGATTTTGGAAGGAGTTCTCCGTGTCACCTCTCATGCCACCATCTTGAATCTCTCTGCCTAGCTTTTATTAGAGCCACACTTGATAAACATACCGAGTAAAAATAAATCATATTCATACAGTAAGTAATATGAGGTGGGATTTGTGCACAAGCGGGTGTATAAGTATTGTATGGCTACTTACCTTGCCACCTCCCAAACTTCAATGCCAGTTTTAAATTTTGGATACTATTGAGGATAACATTATTAAGTTTGCCTAAATTTCTCTTAAAATAATATCTCAACTATCCTTACCATAAAATGTTAACTGTGGGCTTAAGACATTTAGAATCACACTGAACTACTGACTTCATTGAAACAGTGCATTGTTTTACACAGACTCTGTAGCACGTAAGAATCATATTGTCATGCATTAAGTTACTTAAGATATAATTATATGGTCATATATGTTGTTTAGACAATGAATTAAATCACATGTTTTATGACTTTGGCCTATTAATGAAGATAAATCACCACAATTCAATTTGAGAGCATTAGAAACCAACAGTCTCTACCACATCACAGTATATAAAGTGAAATGTGTATTGTCATGCAGTGAGGAAAAGGTATGAAGGTAGAAGAAAAGTTGTATAAATGTCATCCTACAATATATTTTTAAAAAATAGAATATACAATTCACTTAACAGTTGACTTTAAGTTTTCTACATTCCATTTTGGAACACTGAATCACTTTTTAAATTCATCATTTAAATTATAGTCAGGAATGAGACCGGCATCACTCTAATACCAAAACCAGGCAAAGACATGACAAAAAAAGAAAATTACAGACCAATATCCCTGATGAACACAGATGCAAAAATACTCAACAATGTATTATTAGCAAACCGAATTAAAAGATACATCAAAAAGACCATCCATCATGACTAAGTGGGATTTATTCCAGGAATGCAAAGATGGTGCAATATTCAAAAATCCATCAGCATCATATACCACATCAACAAAAAGAAGGACAAAATCACATCATCTCAACAGATGCTGAAAAAAGCATTTGACAAAATTCAACACTCATTCATGATAAAAACTGTCAACAAAATGGGTATAGAGGGTACGTACCTCAACATAATAAAGGCCGTATATGAAAAAGCCACAGCTAACAACATACTTAATAGCAAAAAGCTGACACAATTCCTCTAAGATCAGGAATAAGACAAGGATGCCCACTCTCCTCACTTTTATTCAACACAGTACTGGAGATCCTAGCCATGGCAATCAGAAAACACAAAGAAATAAAAGGAATCCAAATTGGTAAGGAAGAAGTTAAACTGTCACTGTTTACAGATGACACTATGTTGTATGTAAAAAAAACCTAAAGAATCCACAGCAAAACTACTAGAACTAATAACTAAACCCAGTAAAGTTGCAGGATACAAAATCAATACACAGAAATCTGTTGCATTCCTATATACTAACAATGAACTAGCAGAAAGAGAAATCAGGAAAACAATTCCATTAACAATTGCAATAAAAAGAATAAAATACCTAGGAATAAACCTAACCAAGGGGGTGAATGATCTATATCCTGAAAACTACAAGACACTCATGAGGGAAATTAAAGAAGATACCAATAAATAGAAATACATCCAGTGCTCATGGATAGGAAAAATTAATATTCTCAAAATGCCCATCCTATGTAAAGCCATCTATAGATTCAATGCAATCCCTATCAAAATACCAACAGCATTTTTCAATGAACTAGAATAAATAGTTCTAAAATTCATATGGAACCACAAAAGACCCTGAATAGCCAAAGCAATTCTGAGAAGGATGAACAAAGCAGGGGGGATTATGCTCCCTGACTTCAAGCTCTACTACAAAGCCATAGTAATCAAGACATTTTGGTACTGGCATAAGAACAGACCCATAAATCAATGGAACAGAACGGAAAGACCAGATATAAACACAAATATATATGGCCAATCAATATATGATAAAGGTGCCACGGATATACAATGGGGAAATGACAGCCTCTTCAACAACTGGTATTGGCAAAACTGGACAGCTACATGCAAAAGAATGAAACTGGATTATTGTCTAACTTCATACACAAAAGTAACCTCGAAATGTATCAAAGACCTGAATGCAAGTCATGAAACCATAACACTCTTAGAAGAAAACATAGGCAAAAATCTCTTGAATATAAACATGAGTACCTTTTTCCTGAACACATCTCCTCGGGCAAAGGTAACCAAAGCAAAAATGAACAAATGGGACTATATCAAGCTAAAACCCTTCTGTACAGCAAAGGACACCATCAGCAGTACAAAATGGCATCCTACAGAATGGGAGAATATATTCATAAACAATACATCTGATAAGGGGTTAACATCCAAAATATATAAGGAGCTCATAATCCTCAACAAATAACCTCATTAAAAAATGGGTGGAGGATCTGAACAGGCACTTCTCCAAAGAAGAAATTCAGATGGCCAACAGGCACATGAAAAGATGCTCCACACTGCTAATTATCAGGAAATGCAAGTTAAAACCACAATGAGATATCACCTCGCACCAGTTAGGATGGCCAACATCCAAAAGACAAACAACAAATGTTGGCAAGGATGCAGAGAAAGGAGGACCCTCCTACACTGTTGGTGGGAATGTTAATTAGTTCAACCATTGTGGAAAGCAGTATGCAGGTTCCCCAAAAAACTAAATACAGAAATACCATTTTACCCAGTAATTCCACTCGAAGGAATTTACCCAAAGAAAACAAGATCCCTTGTTCAAAAAACATAAGCACCCCTATGTTTATCACAGCACTATTTACTATAACCAAGATATGAAAGCAACCTAAGTTTCCATTAATAAATGAATGGATAAAGAAGACATGGTATATATACACAATGGAATATTACTCAGCCATAAAAAGAAAACAAAGCCTACCATCTGCAATAACATGGATGGAGTTAGAGAGTATTATGCTCAGTCAAATAAGCCAGGTGGAGAAAGACAAATACCAAATGATTCCACTCATTTGTGGAGTATAACAACAAAGCAAAGCTGAAGGAACAGAACAGCAGCAGACTCACAGACCCAAAGAAGGGACTAGTGGTTACCAAAGGGAAGGGGCTGGGGAGGGAGGGAGAAGTGGATTAAGGGGCATTATAATTACCTATAATATAGGTAGGTCATGGGGAAGGCAGTATAGCATGGAGTGGACAAGTAATGATACTATAGCATCTTACTTTGCTGCTGGACAGTGACTGCAATGGGGTGTGGGGGGGAACTTGATAATATGGGTGAATGTTATAAACACAATGTTGCTCCTGTGAAACCTTCATAGGATTGTATATCAATGGTACCTTAATAAAATAAATAAATAAACAGAGTAATGAAAAAGATGTATAGCAAAATCTAAAAAATTTTAGGAAGAAGCATAAAATGTAGGAATTTTAACATTGTTCTTTTTGCAGTCTATTATTTTGGTACTTATTCAAACATGTGACTAGAGTCTTTTTCCAATCTTGGTTTATCGATGAAACATCAGAAATTATACTAAATTAATAATATTCAATAACTTCAGATGTTATAAACTCATGTATGTATTTCATATTGAGTTTTGTGTTTCTTAGCTCTCTTTACAGCCCTATCAGGTAATTTCCACCTATCTTTCTTCCAAGCCAGGCTTTTTCCAATCATATACACATTGTTAATTTTTGGTCATTAACATATTTGCAAGTAGTCACACTTAGCTGTCTTAGTTCTAGTTTTTATGGGCTATTTTTCTAATTTATCACAATCTGTTCAATTTTAGCACATTGTCATTCAAGTTATTAGCAGTCATGTACACATTGATACATATGCACCAAGTTTCATCTAATAAGGCAGTTATTATATTTTAACTTGATATAAATCAGTTACATCAAGAAAGATTAGAGATTGAGATTTTTGAGACTGAGACAGCATGACTTCTTTATGGTATTTTCTAGTCATAGCTACAGCCACCCACACCATAGAGACTCACACCTGATAGGATACATCAACTAATTTTTAATTATCCAAGAAATTACTCACACATAAGAGAAAAAATTGGTGTCACTATCTGTACCCAATGGTAGGGACTGCATTGAATGTTACTATATTTTCCCGATGTTTGAATTTTATCCTAATTCTAATTCTATGCTTACAAGATTGCATTTCCTTTTACAAACAAATTTTCCCTCAGACAAATGTGAAAGACTTAGCTGCCCTTAAATAAATCCTCAATAACAGCCCCTAATGTCTGTGTAGCAGTAACTGTCTCAGGCATCCCAACTGTCATTCATCAGACACCACTGATGTAACTATCTCCAAAATAAATGTCCATGA
>JAVSCE010006895.1:0-12140 GCA_032199065.1 Smutsia gigantea | reverse complement strand
CTGTTTTATTCCTCCTTCTCAGGATTGCTTTGGCTATTCGGGGTCTTTGTGGTTCCATATGAATTTTAGAATTATTTGTTCCAGTTCATTGAAGAAAGCTATTGGTAGTTTGATAGGGATTGTGTTGAATCTGTAGATTGCTTTAGGTAGTATAGCCATTTTGACAATATTTATTCTTCCTAGCCAAGAGCATGGGATGCATTTCCATTTGTTAGTGTCCTCTTTAATTTCTCTAGGAGTGTCTTGTAGTTTTCAGGGTATAGGTCTTTCACTTCCTTGGTTAGGTTTATTCCTAGGTATTTTATTCTTTTTGATGCAATTGTGAATGGAATTGTTTTTCTGATTTCTCTTTCTGTTAGTTCATCATTAGTGCATAGGAAAGCAACAGATTTCTGTGTGTTAATTTTGTATCCTGCAACTTTGTTGAATTCAGATATTAGTTCTAGTAGTTTTGGAATGGAATCTTTAGGGTTTTTTTATGTACAGTATCATGTCATCTGCAAATAGTGACAATTTGACTTCTTCTTTACCAATCTGGATGCCTTGTATGTCTTTGTTTTGTCTGATTGCCGTGGCTAGGACCTCCAGTACTATGTTGAATAACAGTGGAGAGAGTGGGCATCCCTGTCTTGTTCCCGATCTTAGATGAAAAGCTTTCAGCTCCTCGCTGTTAAGTATGATGTTAGCTGTGGGTTTGTCATATATGGCCTTTATGATGTTGAGGTACTTGCCCTCTATACCCATTTTGTTGGGAGTTTTAATCATGAATGGATGCTGAATTTTGTCAAATGCTTTTTCAGCATCTATGGAGATGATCATGTGGTTTTTGTTCTTCTTTTTGTTGATGTGGTGGATGATGTTGATGGATTTTCGAATGTTGTACCATCCTTGCATCCCTGGGATGAATCCCACTTTATCATGGTGTATGAGCCTCTTGATGTATTTTTGAATTCAGTTTGCTAATATTTTGTTGAGTATTTTTGCATCTACGTTCATCAGGGATATTGGTCTGTAATTTTCTTTTTTGGTGATGTCTTTGCCTGGTTTTGGTATTAGAGTGATGCTGGCTTCCTAGAATGAGTTTGGAAGTATTCCCTCCTCTTCTATTTTTTGGAAAACTTTAAGGAGAATCGGTGTTATTTCTTCTCTATACGTCTATTAGAATTCAGAGGTGAATCCATCAGGCCCAGGGGTTTTGTTCTTGGGTAGTTTTTTGATTACCAATTCGATTTCGTCACTGGTGATTGGTCTGTTTCGTTTTTCTGTTTCTTGCTTGGTCAGTCTTGGAAGGTTGTATTTTTCTAAGAAGTTGTCCATTTCTTCTATGTTTTCCAGCTTGTTAGCATATAGACTCTCATAATATTCTCTTATAATTCTTTGTATTTCTGTGGGGTCCGTCGTGATTTTTCCTTTCTCATTTCTGATTGTGTTTATGTGTGTAGATTCTCTTTTTCTCTTAATGAGTCTGGCTAGGGGTTTATCTATTTTGTTCATTTTTTTCAAAGAACCAGCTCTTGGTTTTATTGATTTTTTCTATTGTTTTATTCTTCTCAATTTTATTTATTTCTTCTCTAATCTTTATTATGTCCCTCCTTCTGGTGACTTTGGGCCTCATTTGTTCTTCTTTTTCCAATTTCAGAAATTGTGTCTTTAGACTATTCATTTGGGAATGTTCTTCCTTCTTTAAATAGGCCTGGATTGCAATATACTTTCCTCTTAGAACTGCCTTCGCTGCGTCCCACAGAAGTTGTGGCTTTGTGTTGTTGTTGTCATTAGTCTCCATATATTCTTTGATTTCTGTTTTGATTTGGTCGTTAACCCATTGATTAATTAGGAGAATGTTGTTAAGTCTCCATGTATTTGTGAGCCTTTTGATTTCTTTCTAAAATTTATTTCTAGTTTTATACCTTTGTGATCTGAGAAGTTGGTTGGTAGGATTTCAATATTTTTGAAATTACTGAGGTTCTTTTTGTGGCCTAGTATGTGGTCTATTCTGGAAAATGTTCCATGTGCACTTGAGAAGAATGTGTATCCTGTTGCTTTTGGGTGTAGAGTTCTGTAGATGTCTGTTAGGTCCATCTGTTCTAGTGTGTTGTTCAGTGCCTCTGTGTCTTTACTTATTTTCTGTCTGGTTGATCTGTCCTCTGGAGTGAGTGGTGTGTTGAAGTCTCCTAAGATGAATGCATTGCTGTCTATTTCCTCCTTTAATTCTGTTAGTATTTGTCTCACATATGCTGGCGCTCCTGTGTTGGGTGCATATATATTTATAATGGTTATATCTTCTTGTTGGACTGACCCCTTTATCATTATGTAATGTCCTTCTTTATCTTTTGCTACTTTCTTCGTTTTGAAGTCTATTTTGTCTGATACAAGTACTGCCACACCTGCTTTTTTCTCTTTGTTGTTTAAATGAAATATCTTTTTCCATCCCTTCACTTTTAGTCTGTGTATATCTTTGGATTTGAGGGGAGTTTCTTGTAGGCAGCATATAGATGGGTCTTGCTTTTTTATCCATTCTCTTACTCTGTGTCTTTTGATTGGTGCATTCAGTCCATTTACATTTAGGGTGATTATTGATAGGTATGTACTTATTGCCATTGCTGGCTTTAGATTCGTGGTTACCAAGGGTTCGAGGGTTGCTTCTTTACTATCTAACAATCTAACTTAACTTTCTTGTTAAGTTATTGTAAACACAGTCTGATGTTTCTTTATTTCTCTCCCTTCTTATTCCTCCTCCTCCATTCTTTCTATACTAGGTGTTTTATTCTTTGCCTTTAGTTAGTATTTGGATGGTCTGCTTTCTTTGCTATGATTTTATTTTCTCTGGTGACATCTTTTTAGCCTTAGGTGTGCTTCCATCTAGAGCAGTCCATTTAAGATATCCTGTAGTGGTGGTTTATGAGAGGCAAACTCTCTCAACTTTCGTTTGTCTGGAAATTGTTTAATCCCTCCATCATATTTAAATGATAATCGTGCTGGATACAATATTCTTGGTTCGAGGCCCTTCTGTTTCATAACGTTAAATATATCATGCCATTCTCTTCTGGCCTGTAAGGTTTCTGTTGAGAAGTCTCATGATAGTCTGATGGGTTTTCCTTTGTACGTGATCTTTTTTCTCTGTCTAGCTGCCTTTAATACCCTGTCTTTATCTTTGATCTTTGCCATCTTAATTATTATGTGTCTTGGTGTTGTCTTCCTTGGGTCAGGACCTTTATTTTTATAGAGCCTCAGCCTGCCTTTATTTTTAAGAAATTTAAGACTGGCTAGGCCCTGGAGCGCTGAACCTGTCCTGCTCACATTCATCACTCTGGAGTCTGCCTCCCTCCTCTGTGGACCTGATGCTTAGAGAGGGACAGGCCGGCAGATATCCATAGTGCTGGGGGAGTTCAAAGGTCTAGAAGAGTCACTGACTGTCTAAGGGAACACCAGAAGGGGGCACCATTTCCGTAAGTGTCAACCTTTTGAAAACTACTAATTTAGTGAGGTCTGAATTCATGAAGTATTGCAGATCTAATCTTTCAACTGTGTGTAATCTCTCTGCCTTCTATTGGAGCTCACCTTTTGAGTAGACATCAATGATGAGAAAAGAGAAGGAAAGCATGATGGTGCTTAATCTGAAACCATCAATACAAAGAGCAGACAGATTAACTGATATTGTACTGATAGATTTGAGTGAGGTATAGTGAAATTTCATTTTCTGCCAGTGATTTCCTCAGTGGTTTGTTTATCCAATGGCCCCCTCCCAGCTTCCCCAGGCCTCCTAGCTGGCCCAAACGGCCACGTGGAAGGCTGAAGAGGAGGACTGTTGTGACACACTGTGACAAATGATACATAAACAAGCTGATGTTGATTTACATAGCCTGTGCTCTCATTTTTTTTTTTTCCTAAGGAAGAAGGAAATACTGAAATCCAGGGCTTCTCTTAACCCATCTGAACTATGCTGTCATGCCAAATAGATGAGCAAATAGAAAGACGATATTTAGAGATGCCAGAAGCCACTTTGATAAGAAATAAGAGACTCTGACTCCTATACACATATAGTACTTTTGCTTTACACAATGTGTCAGTTGAATGAGAAAAAAAAACACCTTTATCTTCTCCCATACAAAATAGTCTACTTCTTCTCAATTTGCCAAATTTCTGACTTACTTCCTTTACTCACAGTTCCAGGTGTCTATCTAAGAGGACAAGCATAATGTCTCATACTGAATTCTAAATCTTTGACATCCAAACTGGAGTCAAGTAATTTACATAATTTTTTTTCCTGTCAGGTCACACAATAACAAAAAAATACATTAATTGCAAACAGTCTCTGAATCAGGTGTCCTGGAATAGAGATGGCCATTTAATGGAAGTTTCCACATCATTTAAAAAATGAAGAACACAAATGCAAAAGCTTATTGTTTCTACAGCCGGGGTTTTGTGGGTAAAAACTATTGGCCTGAATCCAAAGATAGAGAGATAATTACTTTCTTCCATGGGGAATGGTCTGTTGACAAAAACACTTTCAGTTTTGTTGCAGAGAAGTGGCATTAGGATAAGGAAAATAATAACCACTTTTCCAATGTTTGGGAAGGGATGGACTGATGATGGCTTATGGAGGGAAACATTTTTGCTGCGGAGTTTTGAGTAGAGAGATGATCTTTTAGGTTCTGAGCCTTTTCTGTAGGTTCTAGACCTTCTCTGGGTTCTGGGGTGATGTAACCTAACAGGGCTATTTTTTGGAGAATCTGGATGGCAGGCATCTGCCCTCCATCAATAGGGCTTTCTTCATGCACTGTCCACTCCTGAGACTGGGATGTTCCAGCACCAGGCACATCATGTGACTGCCGAGCAGTGCAAAGTGGCTGGTTTGAATCGAGACGTATTGTGCATGTAAAATACACAGCAGATTCTGAAGACAGTGTGAAAACCATCTCAGTAATTTTTGAAGTGATGACATGTCAAAGTGATAATATTTTGGATACTGAGCTAAATAAAATAATATTACAATCAACTTCACTTTTTCAATTTTTTTTTTACTTTTAACAGTGTGGCCACTAGAAAATTTTAAATTAGAAGCATTTTTATTGAAAACACTGCTCCAGAAATTCAGAACAATAGAAATGACCATGTGTCAGAAAAGGAGAAGGAATACAGAGGAATAAAATACGTGTGGTGACTTTTGTTCCTACTCTAGGTCCTGAGGGAGTTAATGAAGGAAAAAAATCTTTTCTTAGAATTTTTGAGCTAGCAAGGTCATTAAAAATGATCTAATCTGATATTTTTCATGCTAGAGAACCTAGGGATCTTTGAAAATTATCCATAGGTGCAGAGAGGTCTGCAGACCCCAGCTTGAGAAACAATGACAGAATCCAACAAACTTATTTTGTAAATTAGGAAGCCAAGGCTCAGGGAGGCTAAATGTCTTCAGGGCACCGAGCTGTTAGTGGAGACATCTGACCAGAAACCACATCCCCCTGACTCAGTCTACTCTCTGGTACCTTATAGAAAATTTTTTTATAGCAAGAAGATGTAAATTCCATTACTTTATCTCCCAAAACATGTCAGTATACATGGAAAAGTGGTATGTGTCTCTACAGAAAAGGATAGACTTGAGGATACCTAAAGAGATGTCAAGTTCAGTTTACTTCCTTTTATTCAACTGCAACACCATTTCCATATTTCCCTTTTTATCTCAAATATTCCTAAAATCCTCATTTGGGTTTTATAATCTGTGTTCTGCCATCTGGACGAACTGCTTAAAAATGTATTTTGATATCTTCTTTTGAGGATCAGCATGTGATCCAAGAGGATTCTGTTTCTTTTCTATATTCCTCTCCTCTTCAAATCCCCAAGTTTCCTCTTAAAACATAAGCCCTCTACCTACACCAAGGATTTTCTTCAGGACTACTGTTAAGAAAACATGCGTCATGTGTAACAGTGTCTTATGGCTTCTTTGTAGCTAATGCAGTTAACTGAGAGGTCAGCCCCAGACTATACCTTCTGTTAAACTTCTTAGAGTTTCCTTCCTTAGTAGAACAATGTTTCCTTAAAAAATAGAACATTCCTGGAATGTGCCCATTCCCTGTCCAAACTTCCTATATCTTTTCTCTTGCTTGGTATAGATGAAACCCTATAGTAAGTGTCTGGCAGCCTCTGTCATCTAAGGAAGTCCAGCCTTTCCATCAAGTTCTTGGCTCCTAGGGCATGTGTGAAAATGGCTTTAATTATTAAACCAAAAAGTTCTCCACTTCTCCATCTTTGTCTACTCTGAATGCTTAAGAATTATTAAATATAAACAGAACTGTCAGCAGTCTTTAAGAGAATCTAAACAACCCATCAGCACTTTCATTCTGTGTCTACTATTAAAAGAAAATTTCTATTTCAGAATCTTTGTGATTACTTTCTAGAAGAAGGATATTATCAGGAAATAGTCTAAAGAATGGACTCATGCCAGGTAAGTAAGTGTTTCTGTTCATTTGGTGATGACTAACAACATTCTTCTCACTGGTAAGTGAACAATTTTAAATCATTGTATTGTGTAACCAAAGATGGCAGTGCTAATTCTTCCTGTTTTCGGTTTTAGGACAAAATAGAAAGGTGATATTGTTCTTATTCCATTTTTCTTTTACTCATCACAAAATGAAAATAATAAGGTTACATAGCAAATATATAAAATATATCTGGAGCCTCTTTAGTACAACACTAGTAATTTGATACAGACAATTCTATGGCAAAAATGATACAAGATATTTTCTTTTATTTATTTGATAGATTCTTGTAACACTGATGATTGTTTCTATTTTTGAACATTTAAAATAGTGCCTCCATCTAGGTGTAAACCTCCTTCCACACACACACAAAGGAAGCAACTTCAGCAAACACAACTAACCCACAAAAAATGACCTGAAGACTGCAAAACAGACCAACTACACCTGGTGATGAAGAGAAGACCACATTGACAAGGATAAAGTGGCACAGCACAATCGATGAGGACCGGAGCCATTCTCCCAGCCCAGCCCATAAGCGGGAGGGAGAGGGCATGGAGGGCGGAGGGGAGAAGCACTCAGGAATTTTGTAGACCTGGCCCTAGAGATCTGCTCTGGGAACACGAGTCCACATTGCACTGGGCTTTGGTGATTAACAGGGCTGGACACCAGGGAAACTTGGAGCACTCTGGGAACCTGAGATTCCTGTTGCTTGTGGAGGACAGGTATGCTCCATTGGTCTCACTGAGACCCAAAAAAGAGATAGCAGTTTGAAAGATTTACCAGCAGTGGATGTGTGCCAGAGGGGCAGGGTTTGGAAGGAGCTCTCTCTGGAGGAGAAAGGGCAGGTGGATGACACTTCCCTCGCCCTCCCTCAGCCTAACTGCTCAGGTGCTCACAGGAGACAGCTCCAAATGCTCCATCTCTCTTTCTGTCAGCTCTCAGAAGCACTTCCTTGTGCACCTGCCTTCCTGGCTCAGTGGTGGACACCATTGCGGGTTGGCAGGCACAGGGCAGCCCCACTCACAATGATCCCAGAGGTGTTTCCCAGCACACAAAAGGCACATGGAGGTGAGCTGTCAGCCTCTGCTGACAATCAGCCACTCGTGGCAGACAGATAGAAAGGTGGCCCTACTCACAGCCCACCAACAGCAACTGCAGCTTCACCACAAGGGAGGCCAAGCACATGTGAGCAAAGAGCTTTTAGCTTCTGGGCACCACAGGACTCCTTCTTCATAAAGCTATTACTTTCTAGACCAGGATGTGTAGAGGACCTAATACAAAGGAAGAAACACAGAAATCCAGACAAAAGGAGGAGGCAGAGGAATATATTCTAAACAGAAGAATAAGATAAGACACCAGAAAAAGGGCTAAATGAAATTGAGATTACCAATCTTCTTGATAAAGCTTTCAAAGTAACAGTCATAAAGATGCTCACTGAACTGGGGAGAAGTATTGATAATCTCATCAAGAACTCCAACAAAAAGATAGAAAATATGAGAAAGAGCCACTCAGAGCTGAAGAATACATTAACTGAAATGAAAAATACAATGGAGGGAATGAATAATAGATTGCTTCAAGTAGAGGAGACAATCAATGGGATGGAAATTAGAGAACAGGAAAACAATGAAGCTGAAGAAGACAGAGAAAAAAGAATCTCTAGAAACTAGAGAATGCTAAGAGAGCTGTGTGACAACTCTAAAAACAATATTATCATAATAGGGGTACCAGAAGGAGAAGAAAGGCAAAGGGGTAGAAAGTCTCTTTGAAGAAATAATTGCTGAAAACTTCCCCAATCAGGGGAAGGAAATAGACACCCATGTCTTGGAAGCACAGAGAGCCCCTAACAAAAGGAACCCAGGAAGATAACACCAAGACATATAGTAATTAAAATGGCGAAGATTAACCATAAACAGAGAATCTTAAAAGCAGCAAGAGAGGGGCAGACAGTTACCTATAAGGGAAACCCCATAAGGCTCTCATCATATTTCTCAGCATAAACTTTACAGGCCAGAAGGGAATAACATTAAATGTTTAATATATTGAAGCAGAAGAAACTACAACCAAGAATCTCTGCCCAGCAAAGTTGTCACTTAGAATTGAAGGAGAGATTAAAAGTTTCCAAGGTAAATCTAAGTTAAAAGAATTCACCACCCCTAAACTGACCCTACAGGCTATGTTAAAGGGAATTCTGCAGATGGAAATGTTTTTAAGCATAGGTATTTTTCATCAATGAAAATAAGCCTACAGTAAAGGTTAGACCAACTACTGACTAAGCAAGTATGAAGTTAAAATAAAAACCAAAGTAGTAAAGTCAACTATACACAAAATCAGTCAAGGGGTACACAAAAGGTGTAGTTCATGACATCTTATACATAAGGAGTGGAGGAGGAAGAAGAATAAAATAGTAATACTTTTAGATTGTTTTTGAAATAGAGTAGCCATAAACTTAATATAGGCTGTCATATGTTTAGGAAACTATACATATTATGTGTATACTATAACCACAAATCTAAAGCCTATAACACATACACAAAATATTAAAAAAAAGAAATCCAAGAGTAACTCTAAAGAAAACCATCAAAAAAAAAAACAAGAGAAGAGTATAAGAGAGGAACAAAGGAACAGAGAAAAACTACAAAACAACCAGAAAACAATTAATAAAATGACAATAAGTACATACCTATCAATAATACCTTAAGTGTAAGTGGACTGAATGCACCAATCAAAAGACATAGGATGGCAGAATTGAAAAAAGAAACAAGACCTATCTACATGCTCCCTACAAGAGACTCATTTCAGACCTAGAGACATATGTAGACTGAAAGTGAAGGGATGGAAAAAAGATACTTCATGCAAATAATAGGGAGAAAAAAGCAGAAGTAGCAGTACTTAGATCAGACAAAATAGATATCCAAAGAAAGAAAATAACAAGAGACAAAGAAGGACATCACACAATGATAAAGGGATCAGTCCAACACAAAGATATAACAATTGCAAATATCTATGCATCCAATATAGAAGCACCTAAATATATAAAACAAACAGTGACAGACATAAAGGAAAAAGTAATCAGAAATACCATCATATTTGGGGATTTTTAATACCCCACTTATATCAATGGACAGATCATCCAGACAGAAAAGAAGTAAGGAAACAGAGGCACTAAACAACTCACTGGATCAGAAGGACTTAAGAGATATCTACAGAATTTTCCACTCAAGGGGACTTCCGGGAAGATGGCGGTGTGAGCAGGGTGGCAGAAATCTCCTCCCAACACTATATTTATCTACAAAAACACAGAAAATACATCTATTCCTAAAAGAGAGACGAGAATACACAGGAAAGCGCACAGGGTGCAGTTACACCTGAGAGGACTCGGCACCCCAAGAGGCGGGTAAGATACGGAGCCGCGACCCGGCGGGACCCGAGCCCTCCCCCACCCCAGCGCACCGGCGGGAGGAGAGGATTCAGAGCCGGGAGGGAGTGGAAGTGCACCCCGCGAAGTAGCCAGCCCCGGGGATCTGCGCGGGGAGCGCTGACCCACATTGCGCAGTGCAGCGGAGATTGGAGAGACAGAGGGGCAGGATCTGAGCGGGGAACACGCCAGGGTGCTTGCAGCCGGCTCCCGGGAAGGAAAAAAAAAAGCGCGCGCTTTCCTCAGCGGTCTTAAAGAGACAGGAGCCCAGCGGAGGAGCCGGATCACCCCAGCACACTCAGCCCAGCAGACTGGGAGTCCGGGGGAGTTTCAGATGCCTTAGCTGGCGACTGAGGAAGCGTAGCTATACTTAACACTTCTCACTGAGATCAACAGCCTCCTATTCGTTCCCACCCCTGCCAGAGCGATAAAGGGCCCTGCGGAGTGGCACAGTCACAGCTGTGGAATAGTGGGGCAATAGCACCACCTACAGCATTCCCACAGAATCTACGTCCAGTGGGCATTTTTTTTGTTTTGTTTTGTTTTGTTTTTGTTTTTTATTTTCTTTCTTTTTTTTCTGTCTTTCTTTCTTTTTTTCTTTTTTTTCTCTTTTTTTTCTTCTCTTTTTAAAGTCTTAAAGAGTCCAGCTGACATACGTGGCAACTACCAGTAACCAATTCTATAGCCATGAAAAGACAGAGGAATATGGTTCAGACCAAAATCAACCAGACAACCCCAGAGAGGGAGTCTGAAGGGATGGAAATGCACAGCCTCCCTGAAAAAGAATTCAGAATAAAAGTCATAACCATGCTGATGGACCTACAGAGAAATGTGCAAGAGCTGAGGGAGGAAGTGAGGGAACTGAGGAAAGACAATACAGAAATCAGACAAGCGATCGACGGGCTTAAAGCAGAATGGATGAGATGCGAGAGACTGTTAATGGAATAGAAAACAGAGAACAGGAGTACAGAGCAGCTGAGGCAGAGAGAGATAAAAGGATTTCTAGGAATGAAAGAATATTAAGAGAACTGTGTGACCAGTCCAAACGGTACAATATTCGCATTATAGGAGTACCAGAGGAAGAAGAGAGAGAAAAAGGGATAGAAAGTGTCTTTGAAGAAATAATTGCTGAAAACTTTCCCTTGCTGGGGAAGGAAGTAGTCTCGCAGTCCACCGAAGCTCATAGATCTCCTAACACAAGGGACCCAAGGAAGACAACACCAAGACACATAATAATTAAGATGGCAAAGATCAAAGATAAAGACAGGGTATTAAAGGCAGCTAGAGAAAGAAAAAAGATCACCTACAAAGGAAAACCCATCAGACTATCATCAGACTTCTCAACAGAAACCTTACGGCCAGAAGAGAATGGCATTATATATTTAACGTTATGAAACAGAAGGGCCTTGAACCAAGAATATTGTATCCAGCACGATTATCATTTAAATATGATAGAGGGATTAAGCAATTTCCAGACAAACGAAAGTTGAGAGAATTTGCCTCTCATAAACCACCACTACAGGATATCTTAAATGGACTGCTCTAGATGGAAGCACACCTAAGGCTGAAAAGAAGTCACCAGAGAAAAAAAAATCATAGCAAAGAAAGCAGACCATCCAAATACTAAATAAAGGCAAAGAATAAAACACCTATTATAGAAAGAATGGAGGAGGAGGAATAAGAAGGGTGAGAAATAAAGAAACGTCAGACTGTGTTTACAATAACTTAACAAGAAAGTTAAGTTAGATTGTTAGATAGTAAAGATGCAACCCTCGAACCCTTGGTAACCACGAATCTAAAGCCAGCAATGGCAATAAGTACATACCTATCAATAATCACCCTAAATGTAAATGGACTGAATGCACCAATCAAAAGACACAGAGTAAGAGAATGGATAAAAAAGCAAGACCCATCTATATGCTGCCTACAAGAAACTCACCTCAAATCCAAAGATATACACAGACTAAAAGTGAAGGGATGGAAAAAGATATTTCATGCAAACAACAAAGAGAAAAAGCAGGTGTGGCAGTACTTGTATCAGACAAAATAGACTTCAAAACGAAGAAAGTAGCAAAAGATAAAGAAGGACATTACATAATGATAAAGGGGTCAGTCCAACAAGAAGATATAACCATTATAAATATATATGCACCCAACACAGGAGCGCCTGCATATGTGAGACAAATACTAACAGAATTAAAGGAGGAAATAGGCAGCAATGCATTCATCTTAGGAGACTTCAACACACCACT